>BPLR01019275.1:0-133676 GCA_021605095.1 Caerostris extrusa | reverse complement strand
ATCGATATGTTTTTAAATTCGTACGTAGCAGCGATTAATCAAAATCGTAGATATTTTCTGTTAGACGAGAACAAGTGATCAATCGCGAAATATCGCTTATTAAAGAACGTTTTTATTTATGAAGAAAAATAATTTTGAAGGAAATGAGTTACTCGTTTTATTAAAATGAGTTGTTTTTGCATTCGACATTATTTATATTGCTATTTTACTGCGCCATCTTTAAAACAAAAAATCAGATGTTGGCGAAATTTGTATCAAACTAACAGAAAAGTACCAAACAAATATAATTATACAATAGCATACATAATGAAAGTTAAATGATTTTTTTCATTTCGGCTTATATACGGGTTTTCATCTTTGAAGTAAAAATACATTCTCTGCTTATACACGGATCGGCTTAGATTCGGTACATAAAGGTTGAACAGAACTGGGATATTCTTTACTTTAATTTTGCGTTCATTTTCATACTTATTTAAGATAATAACGTCAAAGTACATAATGGCTTGAAGAAAAATAGCATATTCTTTCCTTTAATTTTACACTTTTCATACTTATATCAAATAATAATACTCAAATAAATAAATTATTTCAAATATAATAATTTCAATTAAAAAGTAGATATCAATTAACCGTTTTTGCCAAATTTAATCCATTACGCAGTCTGAAAGAAGCATAGACGGTGGCATCGTTTTGGGTCTTACGCGTTTACAAATTTTAAATATCTGAAATGAAGTGCAGCTGTTTTGACAATTACCTAACTGTAATGTATGTTGTTTTAAGAAATATCAAATATATTTTTAAACATCAAAATATGTGAATTTCTTCATTGAAATAGGATACATCATGAGAAAAAAAAGAAATTCAAGGAAAAAAACATGCATTACTGTTATTGTCAAAACAGCTGCACTTCATTTCAAATATTTAAAATTTTTAAAAACACCAAATATTTAAAAAAAAAAATAACATTTGTCTTTTCATCTAAAATTCCGAATACAAACTAGGCTACTAGCTTCTAAACTAGGCAATCATCGCTACTAGCTTCCGAAACCCTGAATCGTTCTTTGGTGCTGGAAGCGTAAAAGGGCAGTTAAAGTGTTCTTGGTATCCCCCAGAATGATTATGATGCAGCAGACACGAACGTTGGAAGGAACAGACATTAAAATATCTTAATTCAAAAGCATTACAGGTGGCCTGATGGTCAACTGGCTAGTGCTCTGGTTTTTAATACTACAGGCTTCAGGTTTGAATCTTGGCTGATGCATGAAAGCTTGTCAGTGGTTTCAATCCACGTTAAAATGTAGATCCTGGAATAATTACCCCAAATTGTGCAAAAAATGATCGCAGAGCAAAAATCCAAACCCAGCTATGGATTACGGAAGCATAATTCCATTCTACAAATTGATTATGAGGCTGTTCAATACAAAATTTTTGCATTATTTATCTTAAAACTTTAACTGCTTTTCCTTCCATTTTAAATATTGAAATAACGTGAAAAATTTAAAAAAAAAAATTTTTAAACATCATGTATATGTATTTTTCCATTGAAATAGGATATATTCTGGGAAAAATCCCTATATTCCATTTGGGTAATTGTCAAAAAAGCTGCACTATATTTAAAATTTAAAGAAAAATATTTGGGATTTTAAAAGTTAACATTTGTCTGAGCATCTAAAATTCCGAATACAAACTAGGCTTGAGTCACTTTTTTAATCATCGCTACTAGCTTCGAAACCCTGAGTCGTTCTTTGGTGCTGGAAGCGGAAAGAGCGGGCAGTTAAAGTGTTCTTGGTCTGTCCCAGACTGATCATGATGGGGCAGACACAAACGTTGAAAGGAACAGACATTAAAATATCTTAATTAAATAATTAATAAAAAGTAGAAAATGTCATTTGGTTACTATTACTTTCCGGAATACAGAAACATAATTCAATTCTACACATTAGTTATAATGTTGTGCAGTATAAGAGTTTGCATCCTTTTTTTAATAAAACTTTAACTGCTTTTCTTCCTTTTAAACTTTGAAATCAAAGGGACAAATATTACAAAAAAAAAATTTATCATTAAACATGTGTATTTTTTCAATGAAATACAATATATTCAGGAAAAACTCATACATTCCATTTGGATGATTATCAAAAGAGCTGCGCTACATTTCAAATATTTAAAATTAAAAAAAAAATATTTGGTGTTTTTAAAAGTTAACATTAGTCTGTGCATCTAAAATTCCGAATACAAACTAGGCTTGAGTCATTTTAATCATCGCTACTAGCTGGAAACCCTGAATCGTTCTTTGGTGCTGGAAGCGAAAAACGGCAGTTAAAGTGTTCTTGGTATCCCCCAGAATGATTATGATGCAGCAGAGACGAATGTTGGGAGACACGGACAGGCATTAAAGCAACTTCATTGCCACTTTAAAACACACACAAAAATAAAAACTTAAAAAGAATAAGGGAGAAGGTGAAGGAAAGGGAAAAAAAAAAAAGCAACGGAAAATTGAACTTTGTCGATTTGAGCGGTGGAAAAGAAGTTCTATTCCTTTCCTTTTCCGTTCATGAAAGCTCCGGGAGAAATTTTCTTTACTATCTTCTTTCTTCTTCTCCCTTTAAAACTCATCAAGGGAACTTTTCTTTTCTTTTCGATAATATGATTTCCCTATTTCTGCACTTCACGTAGAAAGAAACTTTTTTTCTGCCTTTCCTATTTATTTTTTTTTTTACCTCTCTCTCTCTTCCCTTTCTTTTTTTATTAGAAGATTTTCTCAGCGCCTTCCGTTCTTTCACTTTTAGTTTCTTTATTTTGGTTAAATCTTTTAAGTATATTTTAGAGAGAAAAAGAGAGTTTCAATTTTTTCAACTCGTTCCCTCTCTCTCCCTCACATAAACCCGCCACTGTTAATCGTCCAGATTCTGTCAGGTTTCTAAACTTAGTTTTAATTAATAACTGAGGAAAAGGCCAAAATAAAAGAAAGGAATCAACGATTAATGAAGAACAGGAATGTCGGGAAGGAAGATTTATTTATAGGGGGATTCATTTTTCTTAGTGGGGAGCAACCACTATTGAGGGTAGGAATGCGAGCGGCTGAATGCAGGGAAGCGCAAAGGCTAATAGAATCCACTATTTTTTAGATCCACATTAATTTTCTGAGAAACAACTAAGCACAAACGAGGTTATCGATTCGGAAAATTTCAAAGTTAAAGTATCCTCTCCGTTTGTACTTGCAATCAATATCATTGGACTTCCGTTTCTTTCTTTCTACGGATAGATTTATTTAAAAGAAATGCCTTCTACAGAAGAAATCAATACAAAGGGAAAGATAGGTAAATAACAAAATTAAGAAACATTTAATAACAAGATATTTTGGATAGGAAATAAGGTTTCTTTCTATAGTTTACAGGTTTACAGATAATTTTCGCGATAGAATCTGGAAGACTTTTCAACAATATGGATTTTTTTATAATTTCTTGTTAAAACTGATATAAGTAAAAATAAGCTACAACTCTCATTCGTATTTAATGTAAATGTAATCTTGCAATGTATCAACAGCAATGTAATCTTGTTTACATAAATGATAAAGTATGCTGCTTTAATGTAGAGTATACAGCAGGAACTTTGCACGCATATACAAGCGTACATATATTCATTGTGACTTACAGAAACGACCATCAAAATATTCTGTACAAATAAGCCATATCCTTCATTTGTATTCAATGACAAAGTAATGATTTTCTCTAAATAAATGTTAAAACATGCTGTTTCTAATTTTGGTATATCATTGGACTTCCGTTGCTTTCTTTCCACATATAGATTTGCGACTTGTTTTTATCATATTTTGATACACATAACTAAACATTTATTCGCAATGTTGGTCCAAAAGGATTTGCTCATTTTAATAGATTATCAAAAATGAAAAAATCAGCGACAATTTATAATTGGTTTTTAGAGACATACATTTCATACGTGTGAATTTCCTTTTTCATTTTTTTTTGAAAAAGACTTACCGCTTAACATATTCAAGTTAACATAATATGTGGTGGACTAAAGGCTACAGCGGCCTTTAAAGCCCTTGTTTTATAGAGCTACTTGATGGATGACTATAAACTTCATTTCCTAACATTAAAAAAGAATGCCATTCTTTTTATTTTAAAACCTTTTTGTGTTTGTTTTTATCCAGTTTGGTTGACAGCAACACTTAGACTAAGTTCAAGAACCTATGTGGTTTCATGGAAGGAGGGGGCAGTTTCTGCTGTGATGGAGCATCCGTAGGTCGAAGTCTGACTTGGCTCCGTGACACTGAAGAAAGAGGGCAGGATTTTAAAGGGAACTACCCCGCATTTGCTTATCGTATGGAGAAAGCCTGGAAAACTTCCACCAGATGGTCCGTCTAACGAGCAAGATGCTGAACATCACAAACGCCATCGAGACTCCTCGCTTTTTAAAGGAGTGTCTACAACAATACCGCCAGCATATTGAACCTCGGCCCTAATCACTAGCGGTGGGCATGGTTTTGAGCCACAAGCTGTGCAAACCTTTTTTTAATAGTCTCTTAAGAAGAACCAAGTTATAGTGTAATAAACTATTTTCAGGATTATATAAGACCCGTATAGAGATAAGGAACGTTATAAACACCCGTAGCATAGGAAGGGTTAAAATTGTCATCTCTTCTTTCAAAAATGTGGAGGCAATCTGTGAGGCATGTATAAATATATCGCAGCGACACTCCGGCTACCTGGTTTGAGTACCAAGGTTTATCCCGTGCGACACGCAAATGTGAGGCAGTTGCCTTTTAAAGTCTTTTGATAAGGAATATAGCGTCATTATAACTCGTCCATGGAAATTTTGTTGCATACCTAAATATAACATGCAATCCATTGGTGTACAAAACGTATAGAAATAAAAAAAGCCACTGATTTGCCACTTTAAATGCACTATGCATTTTTTTTTCTTTGTGTGTGTTTTTCTGTTTTTACTGATGCATTAAATTTTTGTATTTATACACTACTTTAAATTTGCATATGCCTACTTCTACGGTAGAATATAAAATCTTGGTCTAATTGTTATTCTAAATACCATCTACATAAATTAATAATACTTGAATAAAAAAAAATAAAATATATAATTTAATTTTTTTTCTTCTCGAATTTCAGATTTGATGATGATGTTCAACTGAGATTCAATTTTTGCAGATCGTGAAAAAAAGGGTGTTACAATTTTGATTTCAAAAAGGTTTTGAGCAACGATTAACAAAAGAAAAAAAAACCGTACCTTTTTTTTAAATATTCTAACGTATGCGAAACAATTACCTTTTTGAAATAATCTCATTTAATACAATCATTTTTACGGCAAAAAATATTTAAAAGCAAGTTTTTTTTTTTTTGTGACATTATCAAACTTAAATGCAGAGTTACCTTTAGCTAATATGCAGTACATATCGATTTAATGCGAATAAAATTTAATTCCCAAGTTATTTCTATCACACTATTAATCCTTTTTTATTTATTGGAACCTTTGATTTATTCAAAGAAAAATATTTGTTCCCTGGGAATTTCTACCATTGACTATTACACCTAAACATGGAATTACGGATTATATTTTTATAATCTGATGCATCATTTCGCTTAGTGAAAAAAAAAGATCACTTGTATGTCCCAGGCCTTTTTAACCTCATGAAGGTTCAATAGGAACTGAGTGTGTTGAAAACATTAAATATTTTTTACTTATGAGCTTTGGAAAAACTTCAAACTTTCAAATCATTTTCATTTTTTTGTTCTTCAAAAGGCCATAAGTCGTAATTAAATGCTTAGATAGAAAGCATTTTGATGAAGATAACGACGTTTTATTATTTTCAAAATGATTTCTTCGGCACTTAAATTATATGCTCTGTTTGATGGATAATGCGTAGTGTAGATTGAGGTATTAATCATGTAATTAAAATTTTAATGATCTTGCTTGAAAAAAATTTGTTAATTTCAGGAAGTTTGTATATATTTGGATATTAAAATATTACAATTTTCTGAATATATGATTTATAATTTTATATGATAAGGGGTTTCATAAACTTTATTTTTATTTATTTGTTTGTTTTTTTAGTTAAAAAAGGCAGGAAGTTAGACAATAAACTTTTTACATTAATCAGTACGTTCCGTAAGGTTCTTCATGTTCAGGGCAATATTCAGTGAAATAAAATTGTATTATATTTATTGTGTTAAATATCGCCCCTGAACATGAACTAATGATGAAATAAGTGGTGAAATAATGAACAAAGGATGAAATAATGTGTGATGAAATAATGACTATAAGATTAATTATATAATTATAAAATTAATAATAAACTATTTAAACAAAATTTTTGTGTTTTTGTGAGATTATAAAAGCTTAAATCCATTGAGTTAAGCTTGGCTAATATGCCATACATATCATCGAAGTATTTTATATTTAATACGCATAAAATTTCATTCCCTGTTATTTCTATTACACTATTAATCCTTTTTTTTTATTTATTGGAATCTTTGATTTATTCAAAGAAAAAAATATTTGTTCCTGGGAATTTCTACCCTCGACTATTACACCTAAACATGGAATTACGGATTATGTTTTGATAATCTGATGCAGCATTTCGCTTTGTGAAAAAAAAAAAATCACCTGAAAGTCCCCGAGGCCTTTTTATCCTCATGCAGCTTCAATAGAAACTGTGTGTTGAAAACTTAAATCTTTTCTACTTCTGAGCTTTGGAACAGCTTTAAAAGTTCAGAAATCATTTTGATTGTTTTTGTTCTTCAAAAGGCCGTAAGTCGTAATTAAATGCACGAATAACGATGTTCTATTATTTTTTGAAAATGATTTCTTCGTCACTTAAATTATATGCTCTGTTTGATGGATAATGTAGTGTAGATTCATGCATTATTCATGTAATTAAAATTTTAATAATTTTGCTTGAAAATGAGATTTTACATCTTTGGCTATTAAATATTACAATTCTCTGCATATATTCATTAGTATATATTATAAGATTCATTAGTATAAAATTGAACTTTCATAAACTTTAACAAAAAAACCGAATTAATAAAACAAAAAATAAACTCATTTTACAGGAAGTCAGACAAAAACTTTTTACATTAAACAATACTTTCCGGGAGGATTTTCATGTTCGAGACAATATTCAAAGCAATAGAATAAGTATTTTATTTTACTTATTCTATTGCCCCGAACATGAATCAATGATAAAATAATGGGTGATGAAATAATTAATCAATGATCAAATAATGAGTGTTGAAATGATAAACCAATGTTCAAATAATGGGTGATGAAATAATAAACCAATGATGAAATAATGGGTGTGTTCTATGATATAGGAAGATGTACTAAGAAATATTTATTTAAAATATACATTAAATATAAAATACATTTATTTGGCACTGATTTTTTTTTGAGTAAATTTGTTTATGCGTTTCAGGCTAGGCATGATGTATAAATAACTTTTGGAACATTTGCTGCATTAGTTTATTCATTTGTCTGTGTATTTGGGTTTTCTTTTTTAGTGATATTTTGTTTTATTTTTTCTGTAACTACTATCCAGAATCTATCATTAATGATAGGTTTTCTTTTAGCAGTTTAAAAGCTAAGATAGTCCATGTGAAATATTCGAAAGACATCACAGGAATGATTGGTGGCTTTGGATTGGTGTGCTCTTTTACTTTTGAAAGTTGTTGGGATAAATAATTGAATTTTATCTGTAAATATAGAATGTAAAAATATTTCCTGGCAGTTTAACGAATTGATTTCAATGTTTAATTTTACTTACACACTGTAGAAAGAACTTGAGACAACTATGAATAATTTACTGAAACTTATTTCAAATTCGAAAACCCCTTGTTCCCATTTCCTTCTTCCTTACCTCCCCCATTTCTTTATTATTTTCTGTAATATTAGGTTGGTAAAAAATTTATGTTGCTTTTTTTTTTTGAGGAAATTTCAATTTCTTATATTTAAGCTCATAAGTGTGAAATGAATTAATGAAATAGGTTTCCTACGATCATCTTCCCTCTTTCAACAAGGCCATTTATGCCCGGACATATAAAAGAACCTATCCTTTGAAACCATCTATCACTGCCTCTGAATATCCTGAAAATTTCGAAATTTTTTATTTAAGAAAATTGTGCATAGAGAGGAACAAGTGCCAGGTGAGGTGAATATGGTGGATGCGATAAAACTTCCTAACTAAGAGCCTTGAGCTGCTCCCTCGTCCTTGAAGCCATTTGAGTCCCGGCGTTGTATTGTTGGAAGACAACATCTTTCAGTTAGACATTGGTGGACGAAATGCACGCATTTTTGTATCCAGTCGAGTTAGCTGATATGGGTGTGATGTGAGAGTTTGATCTATTTGCAACAGTTTCCAATGGATAGGACCTCGACAATCCCACCAAATGAAAAACAATAGTTTTTTTTTTGGAGCAAATTGGCCTTCGCTAGAGTAGGAGACGAAGTGCCTGACATTACATTGACTCTATTCCTCACGACATTCTCGTATGCAATCCAGTTTTCGTCACTAGCAACCAGGTATTCAAGAATGGCTCCTATTGTTATTGAGTAGGCAAAGAAGAAGAATTGAAATTTAATATGCCATATTTTTTTGCTTTATTCATTTTCAATTGTCACGTTTCTAATGCTTAACTTATCCCCCATCTCTCGTAGTCAATAATGGTTCATTACCCACTACAACCCTCAGAACATAGTCACCAAACTCCTTTGGTCTTTAGATGGGAAGCTCACCTTGAAGCTTTATGTCGTTTTGATCTGAATTTTTAAGATGAACTTTCCGTCGAACTTCCCAAACCATCTTAGTACCGTTCGGACTTAAGCTTTAGTTGGTTCAAAGATAAAATACAAAATTTTATGAGCTTATCGCATTATGATCAAGTTGGAACTCATAAAAAAGCATAATAATGTCTAAAATGAAGTTTTTCTTGATGCATCATGTACGCTAATCTCTCAGAATTTAATGATTAAAAAGCATCCACAATATCAAAAATTAGAGCATGGAAATACTAGCTTTCGATTAATACCAAAATTGTCAAAATTGCACAAATGCCAAAGAAACAATGAACATTTCAATTGGAGCAACTGAAAAGCGACATACGAACTTTCGTATTTTCGTAACTTTCTTACCAACCTAATAAATGGACATTTTACTGTTGCAATAAATTGATTGCAACTGTAAACTGTTACAACCAATTGACTGTGACAGTAAATCGTTACAGCCAATTATTAATCAAAAAATATAATACATTTCAAATCTTTCCTGCTAAATGGATTTCATGCTGGAGTTTGCATTCTTCTCAACATTCAGTTGCTGTCCCTCTATAAAAAGGCGATTAATATTAAGTTTTTTAAAATTTTAAGCTTCAAATGTTTTTATATTATTGTAATTAATAATTTTGTTTATTGCTGCAACGAATTTATTTAAGAGTTTTGCAGTTGAATTCTGTGTCTCCTAATTTATTTTCTTTACCAGTTTCTCCATGTATGAAAAATAGCAATTGTATGTAACTATTTGTTTTTTTTTAAAATTATTTTATAGAGTCTTATTTACATGTAAAAGTACTGATGGGTAGTTTTTCCTTCTCTGGTTTTTTAATAATGCATATTTTACACTTAAAATATTTATTAGTATGCGTTTTTACAAAACTTCTGAAATACAGAATAATAATATTTATCTTCAGAAAAAGCAATGTTATTCCAGCGATGATTCCTCCCTTAACAAAATATTGATATTTGTTCACATAGAATGGTTAAAACAAAACATTGAAATATCAAAACAAATATTTTTCCTTACAGAATATTGGGTTTGCACACATTGAAGGCTTAAAGAAAAGCATAAATTTTTATATATGGGTAACAGGTTAAGGTTTTAAGAAAATCGCTTAAAATATTTTATTTTTTACATATTTTATTTATCAAAATATTTTTTCATTAGTAATAAGAAGAGAAAATAAAGTGAATAGATTATTGTTGCTTATCTCTCATTTTAAATTTCTTGATTTGGTGTGCGGAATTTAATAACCATATACAAGGTAAAGGTTAAAGTTTAATATTCAGTATTAATGATGTTGTAACTGTATATGAAATCTTTCAATTTTGCTATTGTATGTGACAAGTAATTTTTAACATTAAATATTTTGGTTTAAAAGAAACCAGCTTAAAATTTAAAGTATTGTTGTTTTTTTAATAGTTATTTATTCTTTTTTAAATAATTTGAATTTAAAGCACTGAAATGCTTTTCAAAAATTAATGCTCTATTTCATATTAAATAATAAAAATGATTAAAATGATGATTTGCGCTTTTCATTCATATTTTATTTCATTAAATAAGTTATTTTTTGCAGTGGTGCTTAGGTAAGGGGGTTTTGTTAATTTGAATACATTAACGAATGAGTTTTTTCAAATCATAAATTTTTCAGTTCTTTTTTTTTTTTTTAAACATTACATTTTTTTACCCAAAACGAAAATATGGATTATAAGAACTACGGTCAATAAATTTTTTTTATCTTATTTTATACATTTTTTATTATAAAAATTTATCCATTCGGATTAAAATCGAATTCTAGTTAGAATCAGAAATATAATTTTCTGATTTATCACCAGAATTTTAAAGATCACCATACTATGCATGGCTGATATTCTACTAAAAACAAAAATCTCCGTTTTACTGATTATAAAAAAAAACGGAAAGTAAATGTAAGCTGTAATAAGCAATAAGTAATACACAGTTCCTCGCAAATCGAGTCAAATGTGTGTAAAAAAAACATGAATTCGTGATGGAATGGTATTGTCCGATGTACTATATAATAAGTTAGTTCATGCCAAGGTTTGCTATATAATAAAGTAATCAATACCAAAGTTTGTCATATAGTAAAGTAGCCAGGCCAAGGTCTGTCATGCAATAAGGTCGCCCAGTCAGCGGTTTACCATGTAAGGTAGTCAAGCCGAGGTTTGCTGTATAATAAGGTAGCCTAATAATAAGGTAGCTAAGGTTTTTCATACCATAAGGTAGCCGAAGCTAAGGTTTTTCATACAATAAGGTAGCCGAAGCTAAGGGTTTTCATACAATAAGGTAGCCGAAGCTAAGGTTTTTCATACAATAAGGTAGCCGAAGCTAAGGTTTTTCATACAATAAGGTAGCCGAAGCTAAGGTTTTTCATACAATAAGGTAGCCGAAGCTAAGGTTTTTCAAATAAGGTAGCCGAAGCTAGGGTTTTTCATTCAATAAGGTAACCGAAGCTAAGGTTTTTCATACAATAAGGTAGCCGAAGCTAAGGTTTTTCATACAATAAGGTAGCCGAAGCTAAGGTTTTTCATATAGCCGAAGCTAAGGTTTTTCATACAATAATGTAGCCGCAGCTAAGGTTTTCATATAATAAGGTAGCCGAAGCTAAGGTTTTTCATACAATAAGGTAGCCAAAGCCAGTGTTGGCCATAGTATTAACATAGTCCAAGCCAAGGTTTGATATTTAATAAGGTAGACCAAAATATTTATTTTAGTTCAGAAATAAAAATTAATTTTTGATTTATCTCGTGATGTTCTGAAAAATACAAAAATGAAGTACGAATATACGCGGGATTATCCGTTAAAGGCATAATTAGGACACAGATCTTTAAAAACGGTCACAGTTAAATTCGTAGCATGAGCAAATTTTTTGCAATGCTAATTTTTGAAAGATTTGCAAAAAACTTTGTTTTGTGCACATACTAAACTATTAGTTCTACTATTCAAATGTTTCGTTGTTTGAGTTCTTTTTCGTTTAGCATCAAGAGAAATCTACCTGATGATATTTGCAGGTAGATTTCCTGTAGTAAATTGTTTATTTTCTAAAGAACTTTACCCATTTAATTTTTTTATATAAAGGCGTTTTCTACTTCGAATTCAATAATCGATGTCAATTTCTTTATTTTGCTTTTTTTTTCATAAGTTTTTCCCTTCCCTCCGTAATGGAAAACTTGAGATATAGGATAAACGTTTTTGTTAAATAAAATAAGTGAAATGCGATTTTGTTGCCGGAAAGTACTTTTGGAAACCCGAGGGCATAAGAATGGGTTGTGGATCATACATCATTCAAGGAAGATTTTTCCTCCCGAGTAAGACAGCACAGAAAGGCCTGATGGCCGAGTGGCTAGCACTCTGGCTCTCGATATCACAGGTTTCGAATTCGGGTCACAGCGGTGTCTTGGATGTTTGTAGGGATTCGGAATCCACTTTAAACTGTAAGTCCTGGTCTAACAGGATCGTAGAGCGTTGAGGGGGTATTGTTACTCCTCGTCCGTACCTTATCTTCAAGCTACACGCACCTCCTGGATAGTGCTAAGTGAGTAACGTGGGTGCAGCGCTTGTCTTAAGGCATCAAAGACAACTAAGTGTTTGCCAGCTGCATTAGGAAAAAAAAAAAAGATTGCACATAAAAAATGAGGCTAAAACATTATAGTGATCGTTTTTCTTGTGACTGCAGAAACTTAAAAAGATAGGTTTTCGAATGTTGCAATTCGAAAAGCAGAATAGCAATAATATGTTTGCCATATAATAACAAGGTAGCCGAAGATAAAGTTTGCCTATACAGTAAGGTAGCCAAAATCAAGGTTTCTCATATAATAAGGTAGCCAAAGATAAAATTTACCATATAATAAGGTAGAAAAAACCAAGGTAGCTAGGTTTCTCATGTAATAAGGTAGCCAAGCCAGTGTTTGCCATACAATAAGGTAGCTGAAGCCAAGTTTAATAAGATGTCTCAAAATATTTGTTTGAGATCTGAATTAAAAATTAATTATCGATTTATCTCTTGGTGTTCTAAAAAAATGCAAAAACGAAGTACGAATATACTTGGGGTTATCCATTAAAGGGATAAAACAGATCTTTAAAAAAGGTCATAGTTAAATTCGTAGCATAAGCCAATTTTTGAAAGATTTGCACAAAACTTTGTTTTGTGCTCATACTAAACTATTAATTCTACTATTCAAATGCTGCGTTGTTTGGGTTCTTTTTCGTTTAGCATCAAGAGAAATCTACCTGCTGATATTTGCCTGTGGTAGATTGTTTATTTCTTAAAGAACTTTACCCATTTAATTTTTTTTTTATATAAATGCGTTTTCTACTTCGAATTCAATAATCGATGTCAATTTCTTTATTTTTTTTTTTTTTTCATAAGTTTTTCCCCTTCCCTCCATAATGGAAAACTTGAGATATAGGATAAACGTTTTTGTTAAATAAAATAAGTGAAATGCGATTTTGTTGCCGGAAAGTACTTTTGGAAACCCGAGGGCATAAGAATGGGTTGTGGATCATACATCATTCAGGGAAGATTTTCCTCCCCAGTAAGACTGCACATAAAAAATGAGGCTAAAACATTATCGTGATCATTTTTTCTTGTGACTGCAGAAACTTAAAGATAGGTTTTCGAATGTTGCAATTCGAAAAGCAGAATAGCAATAATATGTAGTGGAAAAAAATGGTCGTTCCGTACACAGTCTTTCTCTAAGACAACCTTTAAAAAAAAAATTACTCAACTGAAATGCCTTTTAGAAATCTTAAAAACATTTTTTTTTTAAATGTATTTTTTCATTTTTAGTTTCATTTATTCAAGAAAAATAATCCCATTATGCTTAGATTGTGAATTTTGGGGGAATCTATATAAAATGTAGTGTGGCATTTTAAAAGAAGGTTACTTTTTGGGGCGGTTTGCATGATTATAGTCTGGTAACATTAATTTTTCCCCACGAAGTATAAAAGGAGTTTTTAAACTGTTTTTCTACAGGCAATTTGTTACATGCCACTATGTTTTATTTTTTGCTTTACAGAAAATCTATAATATTTGGCAAGATTTCTGAAATGCAAACACAAGGGCAATTTTATCTTTAGCACTTACAAATTATTTTACAAGTTATATTGTAATTTTTATGGGGTTTTATATGATTATACATGAAGTAAAATTGAAATAAATATTTAAGGATATTTAGATATATACCTTTTTTTGAAATATTTTGTTTTCGTGAATTATTTTCTTCATTAATATTTATATAAAATGTAGTATGGCATTTAAAAGAAGGCTACCTTTTGGTGTGGTTCCATGATTATAGTCTGGCAACATTAATTTTTTTTCCCCCACGAAGTATAAAAGGAGTTTTTAAATTGTTTTTTTCTACAGGTAATTTGTTATATGCCACTATGCATTATTTTTGTTTTAGAGAAAATGGATAATCTATGGCAAGGCTTTTGAAATGCAAACAAAAAGGCAATATTTATCTGTAACACTCTCAAATTATTTTACAAATATTACTGTAATTTATATGTGGTTTTATGTGATTATACATGAAATAAACTTAAAATAAATATTTAAAGATATTTAAATCTATACCTTTTTTTTTTTTTTTTAAATATTCAGTTTTCGTGAATTATTTTCTTCATTAATTTTTATATGAAATGTAGCCATGTATTAAAGCTTACCTTTAGGGGTGGTTCCATGATTATCGTCTGGTAACATTAATTTTTTTCCCCCGCGAAGTATAAAAGCAGTTTTTAAACTGTTTTTTCTGCTAGTAATTTGTTATATGCTACATTTTTTTTATTTTTAGAAAAAATCGATAATGTTTGGCAAGGCCTTTTGGAATGCAAACAAAAAGGCAACATTTATCTTTTAACGCTTCCAAATTATTTTACAAGTAATATTGCAATTTGTGTTTTTATGTAATAATACATGAAGTAAAATTAAAATAAATATTTAAAGATATTTAAGATCTATATCTTTTTTGAAATTGTTAGTTTTCGTGAATTATTTTCTTTATTAATATTTATGTAAAATGTAGCATATTTTAAAGAAAGTTACTTTTTGGGGGTGGTTCTATGATTATAAATGAGAAAACAAATACAACTTTTGAAATACAATCAAAAAGGCAATATTTATCTTTAACACTTACAAATTAGTTTACAAGTATTGTTGTAATTTGTGTTTTTATGTAATAATACATGAAGTAAAATTAAAATAAATATTTAAAGATATTTAGATCTATACCTTTTTTGAAATATTTAGTGAAGCATTTTCTTCATTAATATTTATATTAAATGTAGTATGACATTTTAAAAGAAGGTTACTTTGTGGGGTGGTTCCATGATTATAGTCTGGTAAGATTAATTTTTTCCCCACACAAAATACGAAAAGAGTATTTAAACTGTTTTTCTTCAAGTAATTTGTTACATGCCACTACGTTTTATTTTTGTTTTAGAGAAAACGATAATGTTTGGCAAGGCTTTTGAAATGCAAACAAAAAGAGCTTATTTATCTTTAACTCTTACAATTTATTTTAACGGTATTACTGTAATTTATATGTGTTTTTATGTGATTATACATGAAGTGAAATTAAAATAACTATTTAAAGATATTTAGATCTATGCCTGTTTTTGAAATATTTAATTTTCGAGAATTATTTTCCTCATTAATGCTTAAGCATGTCATACATTTCATTGAAATAGATATCAATATCTTTTTTATCACAAGCCAAGTGTTTGAATAAGACACAAAAATAAAAATGGTTTGTTTATTTCGTGACCAGGCAAAGATATTAGATTAATATATATTAGTATTTGATTAGATAGTATATGCTTTGATTAGCTTGAAATCAGATAAATATATCCATGTCTCATCCATTGTAACTGCTTCCAATTCTTCAATATGAAATAGTTATTATTGTGCAACAGTATTTTTCTGAATGACAATACTTGTATTATGTTATGAATAATGAATAATATAGAAATGTTATGAAAAATCTATTTTAACGTGAAACTCTATCATATCATATGAAATAATTTATCACTAATAAAATCACTGTTATTAAATAGAATTAATTAACAGCACTTTCGTGTCTTCTTATGTGCATTTAAAATACGACAGTCAGTTGAAATCTTGTTTACTTTTTCTTTAACAGTTACATATTTTGAAGTAAGAACATAATGAACTAGACGTTCTATACCTTATCACTGAACCACTAATCAGGCAGCATTATTGCCGAGTCTCTAAATGGTTATATTTTTGAATTATTTAACTAAAATTAAATGGAAAATAGGGTAGATTATGAAAAATTATAGTTTAATAAAATTTTCCTTTTTTCTCTCCAAAAGTCAAAGAAATGTCAACAACGAATTTGCTTTAATAAATTAGATGTTCTGCCATTATGGAAATACTTGTCGGACAACGAGGCAGGAATGATAGTCTCACAGAATAATAAAGCGAATTATATTAAGAATAGTCCTACAATCGGGAATGATGCACGAAATAAATGCTTAACATTTCTAGCGGAAAATTGCTTTAAAAGATTATATGAATCGCATAAAATTACCTTCTCTAACAATATCATTAATTCCAAACCTTTAATTAAGACCCTTCCTGTAAAGCACGTAATGTGCTTTTCATCTGAGCACTAAGATGTTCCACTACAAACTAATTCAATAGCGTGTAAATGGAGATTTCAATTCCAATTAAAATAGATTAGCATGATTTAACCCTTTACACAAGTTTGTAGGTTACCACGATCGCAATTTTATTTCTAACTTAATACCACTGTGACAGTATGCGCTTATTATTGGTATGTTTATTGCTGGTCATTTCAGGAGTATTTGAATACCAATATATAAGATTAAATGATATAGGACGTAAATCCTATTGGGAAAATTATATCACTATTAATGTAACATTTTTAATAAGATGCCTTTTAAAAGCATACTTTGCATAGTGATTTAATAAATTAAAAGAATGTAAATTTTAAAGTAGTATCTTTAAAGTAATAAAATTTTCAATTAATTTGTTTAATTTACTGAAGCGTGATTTGATGTTATATGTCGCTAGTATATCCCCCTAGAAACCCTATTTCTTAACAAATTTTTCGCTAATTTGTTAAAAAATGGGGTCTAATTTGAGATATCTTAAAGATATATCAAATCCTTTTTCAAAAAAAGAAAAATAAGATAATTTTTTAAAAAATGAACTTTTTGGTATGTCCAATATAAAGAACTCCATGAATAATTAACATGATCACAATTTTATTTTTAAGTTAATACCCCTACGATAGTATGCGCTTATTATTGGTATGTTTAGAACTATTTATTGCAGGTCATTTCAGGAGTATTTGAATACCAATATATAAGATTAAAAATTATATTTTGTCAGGACATTTTAAATGCATTCTATTTTGAAAATTATGTCACTATTAATGTAGCATTATTAATATCTGACTTGATGTTATATGCAGTTATAACTACTAGAGATAGAGACTGAGATCATATTTCTTAACAAATTATCTCTAATTTGTTAAAAAATTATGGTCTAATTTGAAAACCTTCAAAAAAGTATATCAAGTCCTTTTTCAAAAAGAAAAAAAAAATATATTTAATAAAATGAAAAGCTCTTTGGTATATTGAATTTCCTCAGTAAAATATCTACTTGCTAACATAAGAACTAATATGCTACTTGAACATAAGAATTAACAACGTTATTTGCATACTTCATTACGCTACTTGAGCATAACATTATGTTGCATGCAAATAACATTATTAATTCTTGTTAAAAAACCAAATTTCTTACAATGCAATTTTTTTATCATAATTAATTGATCAAGTCCCGTTGTCCAGTGTAGAGAACACTGAAAAATACATAGCCTTTCTTCTCGTAAAAAATAAACATAAAAAGTAAAATACAACCTAATTTCATTAATTAAGCATTTAAAGGAACATAGTGGCTATTTTGTTGCAAAAATATTAAAAGAAACAAAATTAAAAAATGCTTTCAATTTTATTCTCTTGTTGGCCGCTATTTTCAAATGTTTTTGAACAAGATTCCTATAAAATAATTTACATTTGGCTGCATAGATGATGATGCTTTATATCCAGTTTAACAGACTGCAGGAATTTAAGACCTAAACTTGTAATTTGTTTTTCTATATGCAAAACAAAAATATTCAATAGAATGAAAGTTTTATTTCAAGATGATATACAAGTTCATGGATATACTTTGATATGCTTTCATTTGTTTTTCTCTTGTTTGCTACTACTTTCAAATGCTTTTTGATCAAGGAATCCACCAAAAGATTTAATTATTGCTGCATAGATGATATTAATGGTTTCCCAATTTAACAGACTCCTAGATTTTAAAAATTAAATCTGAGTTGATCCGCCGAGTTGACCTCCCAGCCTATAATATTCAAATGGTTCTTTCCTTCTCAAACTCTGACAGCTATGTTAAGATGTTTGCTTCGGTGAGGACATAAAGGTGGCTCTGAAAATAAATACCCCTCTGCAGTTGATAAACTGCTTACAGAGTGCATCAAGGTGACTATTTATTGGCTAGGGAGAATATCAACGCACATCAACGGCCTCTATTGCTTCTTATGTAACAGAAACATATAGCAATTTTAATTCTTCCAAATTCAGCGAATTAATTCTTCGACATTCGCTGCAATACGACTATTTATTCTTGGTGCTCTAATTCTTATGGCAATAAATGTCGCCAAAATTATCTGGTAATTAAATATGTTTGAATTAAAAATCGTATAAAAGCATTTTCGTTATCTTATTTTCAAAAGTTAATGCGTCACTTTAAAAATACAAAACTGACGTCATTAATTAAACGTTTTTAGATAACATATTAATTTATACTTTTAAAAATAGAATTAGCTGTAGAATGCTCTATTAAACAAATTTTTATAAAATGTTTGTTAAAATAATTACTTAATTTTCACCTTAATATGTATGCAAATCTAAATTACAGCATCTGTTCCTATTCTGATAAATTATTATTTATTTTCTTAATGTTTAAATAGATAATATAGTTAGCTATTAAATATATATTAATAAGCAACATCTAATTCACACTATCATTAATATTAAACACTTCAAAAAA
Source organism: Caerostris extrusa (assembly GCA_021605095.1). Classification (NCBI taxonomy): domain Eukaryota; kingdom Metazoa; phylum Arthropoda; class Arachnida; order Araneae; family Araneidae; genus Caerostris; species Caerostris extrusa. The sequence continues at coordinate 114,750 of BPLR01019275.1, read as the reverse complement.
TTTTTAGTCAACAGACAGTATGCTATATTTTGAGTAGAGTGCAAATTCTTGTTTAGATTACAATTGTCTATTAAAGTTTTTTTGACAAAATAGAAGCATATACTAAGACAAAAATAAATAAATTACAATCTATTACATAAAATACTTGTTTTTCTTTTAAAGATGTTACTTGTCTTATCATTGCAATATATTTATCTGATTAAAACTATAACAAATTGTTGCAATTAACAAAACTATACTGCTTGAATAAAAACATGTCTATAATTAATTTTATCTTTTCTTTAACGAAGTAAAAAAAAAAAAAGAGAATCTGGCCATGAAAAAAAATACAATTGTCTGACAAAAGTCTAGACATATTGTAGCAAATTAAAACTTTTATTTCATCCAATGACTTGGCCTAAGCTTTGTATGTTCTTATAAAAACAATTTAATTAGAATAGTTCCTAGAATATAAATTTCCTAGCTATTAAACGTCTAGTTTCAAAAAGAGGATGCGATGTTTTCTTTTTAGATAGAATATCTAACTTTTTAGAGTTATACATGTATTTTTAAGTTTGTAAATATCTATTTAACCTAAATTAAATACTACAAAAATTTTAATTTCAATTGCTTACAGTTTTTAGATTAATCATTTATTCAGTATATATATTGCTTGGTTATATCGATGTATATATGCATAACCCAGCAATATATATTGATTGGTTATATAGATATATATTGCTTGGTTATATAGATATATATACATTGCTTGGTTATACATACACTCAAGAGCCAAAACATTATGACCACCTGTCAATAACGAGTTGGCCCACCTTTGGCGCGCAACACAGCTTCAATCCGCCTTGGCATGGATGCCACAAGTCCTTGGTAGATGGCCGGAGATAGATTGTACCAGATGTTTAAGCAACGGTCACGCAAATCAGAGATATTGCGAATTGGTGGTCTTTTGAACTCTGAGCTGCTCTGAGCTCTGAGGACATCCCAAATGTGTTCTATCGGATTGAGATCCGGTGAGTTAGGCGGCCAGGACATTAACTGGAATTCAGCATCATGTTCCTGGAACCACTCCAACACAATTTTAGCCTTGTGACAAGGGGCGTTGTCCTGTTGGAACATTCCATTTCCAGCTGAAAAACAGAGGCTATGTAAGGGTGCAACTGGTCCGCAATGATATTCAGATACCCTATAGCATTCATGGTCTGCTCTACCACAACCACGGGTCCCAGAGACGCCCAAGAGAACGTCCCCAAAGCATAATACCGCCACCACCGGCCTGTGTGTGACCTACTGTACATTGAGAGAGCAACTGTTCGCCTGGAAGACGGCGTATCCTGACACGGCCATCGGCGTGATGAATGACAAACAGTGATTCATCTGACCAGGCAACTCTCTCCCACTGATCCATGGACCAGTCACGATGTTCCCGGGCCCAGTGCAGGCGCAGTTGGCGATGACGCTTGGTCAGCAAAGGCACACGAGTGGGACGTTTGCTGCGTAGCCCCATATCTAACAGTGTCCGCTGAACCTCCGATACTATTCTACTTGGCCCTGCATGGTATTGGGCTGTCAGCTGAGCCACTGTCTGGCTCCGGATTTGCTTCAACATGCTAGACAGTCTCCGACGACCTTTTTTTTGATAGCGTGTGGACGTCCAACACCATGTCGTCTACTGCTGGTTTCACCGTCATTCATCCACTTTGCATAAGTACTAACAACTGTAGATCGCGAACAACCCACGAGTCGTGCAGTTTCGGAAATACTTTGTTCCGAGCCTTCGAGCAATTACAATCTGCCCTCTATCAAAGTCACTTAGATCCGCGGCCTTTCCATCACACACAGAAGTAAGTGAAATGATTCTTCAGACTCTCCTGCAGCAGTTAAATACCACTTCCACCTGATCACGTGCATTCCACGTCATCCAGGCGAGTTCATTGCAAAATGTAGGGGGTGGTCATAATGTTTTGGCTCTTGAGTGTACATATAATAGGCAATGCGTTCCTATCAACTTGTCCGATGGTGTAGTGTTTAAGACACTAGAGTAGGTTTTCTGCCGCTACATCCATCAACGCCACTGCACTGTCATCCCGGACACTTGCATACTGTCATACTAGTATGCACCACATTGACTGTTGTTGTCATTTGACGCAGTGATGCTTGTCTGTTAACACTGACTTCGTTACTCACATCATTAAGTAGATGTGGGCGGTTATTGCGTTGTCCATGAGGGAAGGTAATGCATTAAATTTAAATATTCTCGGCTCAATATGGATAGAGGAATGTTGTATTCTCTAATAATTTCGAAATTGAATGCCCCATGCACAAACTACAACTACAGCTCCGCCTACTACAAGTCTGTTAATATCCGTCTTAGGGCCACAATCATGTCAGAAATTTGTTTACATGAATCAATTGAGTTCAAATGAAAGCCCTGACAATGCACTGCCTATTTATACATTCCTTAAAACTATGCTACTGCTATCTGTATATTTTCTTATTGTTATCCTATGATTTTTGCCACTTCATCATATATTTATGACATTTTTTCCAAGGGTGTTTTATTTATAGCAATTTGTATTAACTATATACTAAATATGGAGTTAGGCAAAGTATTGTTGTCTATGAAACTCATCCAGGTGAGCAAAATGTAAACCATTTATCTCCATTCACTTATATTTTTCTCCTTGCCGACAGAGTTTTTAGAAACTAAGGACTAAATTATATATAGGCTGCCCCAGAAGCAAGTTCACAAAGCTTGCAGGAAGCGTAGGGTTCACCAGGATAACTCGGTCGGGTGCACAGGAATTATATATAGTCAGATAGGCTTTTTTTTTTTGATGAGGTAATGTACACAAAAAACAACAGAAAGTCAATATACGATTTAATAAACATTGCTCATTAACAAAATTAACATAATCAACAGTTAAGGTTTACTTACGATTCGGAGTATATGAGGCAGTATTATTTTCCAGCAGAATCGCCCTGACAGTTGTAACAGAACATTCCGACATGATGCTCTATGGCTTATGTACTGAAAATTTGATAGTCGCACCGAATATAGGACTAGTTACCTCCATGTTCGGAGTTAGTACCGTTACTTCAAGATTCGTGATCTTTCTGGAAAGAACATTATCCAGAGGACCACTAGTACAGGCGTTCAAAGAGGCTATGGTTAGGAGTAAATCTCATCGGATATTGTTGCGCGAGCAAGGTTTGGGCAAGGCTCACACAATGAACTCTTCAGCCTCAGTAAACCAGATGCCTATCCACTAGTTCCACGTTTTCGTAATGAAACATTTTGTTACCGTTGCGTCAGTATATGAAATGAAGAATTTATGCGAGAACAGTTGGAACTTTCATGCTCAATTCCATCTACGTGCGTCTGGAAAGCAGTCTGGATATAGTATTCATACGTGATTCCGAATCGTCTAGGTTTACGGAAGCCCTCCTAGAAGTTTGTAAACTTGACACTGACTCAACCTGTATTTATTAGCTATCAACATATACATTGAAACATCTTGTATACATAGGTGGTTCTCTATTCTATTACTATCAATAATACCTCATAGATATGTAAGGAAGGTAGAATATTGCCTCCAAAAGAACTTTTGTGTGTCTTATCCGCATTTGCATGTCTTATGAAAGAAAAACCCAAGAAAATCTCACCAGACAGCTGTACTTCGTCATTGAGTCTCTTCGTTTCTGAAGACACCATTTAAATGAACGCCTCCAGCGAATTTGGGACTTTTGAACACTTGACATTTTTTGAATGCCAGCTGTGAATACTACCACTGAACCCCGAGCTATACGTGGATCAATTTGACCTTTATTTAAGGACTTTTAGAATTTTGTTTTATTTATTTGTTTTATCTTATATTTGTACTTTCTCACATAAAATAAAATTTGTGTTTTCTCTCTATTTACGAAGCAATAATAGTTTTGTGGAAATCCTGACCTTTCGCTCTGCTTTCGATTGTGATTTGAAATGGCAAGAAGATTTCGCAGTCAACATTCGTTTCCTGTAAGTCGTAAAGTTAAATGAGTCTAAAATGTACATGTCCAAGTGGATTATGCTGTTTCCGTTTCCAATTAAAAGGAAACACCTTTTCCTATTGGTAATAGTCTGTTTTCCTTATTTCTGAACTACTCAGAAAGGTACAAATAGAATTATTTACAGATTTTGAGAATTTCTTAAATTTTTATCAGAAAAAAGAGTTTCTTTTTTTTCGCTTTGTGTGCTTACTGGTTGAGGTTACAACACAGATGCAGATAAAAAGCTCTTATTGAAATCCATTATATAAATCCCATTATTAAATCCACTATATTCTGTATCCATTTATATAGTTAATTGTAAAAGCTTCTAAGAATATGTAAAGATCATATTTATATTCCTGGAAATCCCTGCATGTCCCATGTACCTGGAAGCTTTATAAATCTTGAATCCTTATCCATTCTCTTTTCACGATATTGTTCAGGAAAACAGACTACGTGAGAATGCAGAAAATGTAATTTTAAATTCATCTGTCTTCAGATTGAAATTCTTTCAGCGTGCACTCTACAATGTGCTTTTAGTTTAAATCTTTGATACTGAATGGAATTTATTTTGATAACATTCTTAAAAGATAAACAAGCTCTTTTACTTTTTTGGCCAAATTCTGAATTAAATAGTATCGAAAAAATCGGAACTATCTGGAAAATATTTTGTATACTATGAGGCGTATTCTAAACGAAAGGACTGATTTACTATAAAAATAAACCAGATAATAGAAACAATTGTATTCAAAGGTTCATAAACTTACATACTGTGGTTATTTAACCATAGAATCACCCTTCACCTATAAGCACTTTTGATACAGTTGGACAATATTTCTTGCATCCTGTGCATAGAGCCCCGACAGCTATAAGAAAATAGGAAATCATTTAGTGTACGGTCGGATCAATGAGAGGGAATGTTCAAATAGTTCTGACACTCTAATAGTTTAGTCAGTACGGGCGGCTGTACCAGTCCTTCGTTTTTTTATTGATAGTCCATAAAAGGTTAAAATTCTTGAATTTCTGCTACATTTATGTCTTTTACATGAAGAAAGCAGAACATGATGTCCGAGGGACTGGCGCTCGGTACCACATCTTTTGGGTTCGAGTTACGGAAGTGCCATGGATGTTTGTAGTGGTTCGAATCCACTTTTAAGCCGTAGTTCCCGGTCTAATATGATAATATGACTGTTGACAACCTTGCCCCTTAAAAACTCAGTGTTACGGAGCCAAGTCAGACTTCTACCTACGAGTATTCCATCACAACAGATGTCCCACTTTCCCTCCTTCCATGATAAATGGGTTCTTGAACTTGGTCTAGATGTTGCTGTCTACCAAATGGGATAAGAAGCAACAACACATGAAGAAAGTGAATAACTGACAGTACATCTCATTTTTTAGATCTTTATATTATGACGACATCATAAATCGCTCTCATAAAAACAAACAAAAACTGATTAATCATGTTTTTCATCGGTGGGCTATACGGGCTTCTTGTCGGTGGGGCTATTCGGGTATACCTCAGTTGAACCCGAGTCCTATCGATATTCGACAATGGAAAAATTAATTGCTATTTGCTAGGCTTATAATTGTCAATTGGCCTTTGGTACCACAGGCTCCAGGTCCGAATCCTGGCGGTGGCATGGATGTTTGTTAGAGGTTTGGAATCAATTTTAAACTGTAGGTCCCGGTCTATTTAGCCCTCGCGTGCACAAGATAACAGTAGAGCGACAAACCAAACCGAATCAAATCTCATCATCTCTTGTCAGTGGGGCTATTTGGTTATATCTAAATTGAACCCGGGAAAAAAGAAAAAAAATAATTATTTGCTAAATGTTTTTCTGAATTAAATATTGAAAAAGCAGTAAGTATTTTACTCTTGTATTTATTCCAGAAATATCAGTTCTTTTAAAAAGCAAAAAAAAAAAGTTCTGGTTCCGTTACTTTTCATTTGGCGATAACGACTCTTTTACAACAGGAATCTATTTGACCACTTTTCCTCGTCTGTAACTTTATTAGCGGGTTATTCTTCAGGAACGAATATCTTTTGCGGTAACTTGTCTAATAATTCTAGCCAGAGATTTCCAAAAAAAGCAAGAATTTTCTGGGGTTCTCGTATGTAACACACAAATGAGGGTTAGCTACCTCCTAGTGAAAAGCACTGTCCTCTCTTCATCTCTTGTCAGTGAGGCTATTTGGGTATACCTATTTGGCTATTTGGTGCTATTGGTAGTGGGGGCTATTTGGGTATAACTAAATTGAACCCGAGTCCTATCGATATTTGACAATGGAAAAAATTGCTATTTGCTAAATTTTATTCTGAATTAAGTATTGAAAAAGCGTTAAGTATTTTACTATTGTATTTATCCCAGAAATATCAGTTTTCTGATCTCTTTTCCTCGTCTATAAATTTATTAGCGGGGTTATTCTTCCGAATGAATATCTCCTGCGGTAACTTGGTTAATGATTCTAGCTAGAATTTTCCAAAAATGTAAGAGTTTTCCGGGGTTTTTCGTATACAACACACAAATGTGGGTTAGCTACCTCCCAAATGGAAAGCACTGTCCTCTCTTCATCTCTCGCTGAAGGTATAGTACCTTCAAGTATCTTCAATTTAGGTATACCACCAGTGGGGCTATTTGGGTATATCTAAGTTGAATTCGAGCCCCATCGATAATTCGACAAAGGAAAAAATAATTGCTGTTTGCTAAATTTCATTCTGAATTAAGTATTGAAAAATCATTAAGTACTTTACTCTTATATTTATTCCAGAAATATCAGTTCTTTTAAAAAGCAAAAAGAAAATTCTGGTTCCGTTACTTTTCATTTGGCGATAACGACTCTTTTACGACAGGCATCAACTTTCTGACCTCTTTTCGTCGTCTATAACTTTATTAGCGTGGTTATTCTTCAGGAACGAATATCTCCTGCGGTAACTCGGCTAATAATTCGAGAAATGTCTTCTTTAATTTTTTCCCCTGTTCTTTAATTTTTTTTAATTCCTGTCCCCTTTTTTATGGTTTGCCTTTCTTTTTTAAGAAACCAGAGTTCCGAATGTTCTATAATTCCTGATGCGGCGAAAACTTCTTTTTTTTTACTACATTTCGATCGTCGAACTCTTTTTTTGAATGCCGCTTTTGCTTTTCTTACAAAAATGGGGCCAAAAAAAAACTTTTCCTTGGCGAGAGAGAGAGAAGGATACCAGTCTCGTGCCAAACAAATTAACTTTTATAACGGCCAAGCGAAGGTTGGGGTGAAATTTTATTGCTCGGAAATAAATTGTATTGCTTGACGGTGAATAGGAGTCGAGCTAACGTTACGTATCGTATTCGAGCGAGTCAGGGTATCACTATTTGGTGTAAGGTGAGACGTTGAACTCGTTAACGATATCTTGGATGAAACGCATCGATAAAAAGTGTGGAGATGAAAATGGAAGGGAAAAAGAACTACAGAGTAGAATTTTTTGTCGAGTAAAATATATACATATTACTTAGCTTTTTATTTATTTATATATTTACTTATTTATTTTTTTTTTTTTTTTCTCAGATAATGCACTTGTTCCTCCCTTATTTTTTATTTCGCGAAACCAAATTACGTTTCGAGTTTAAAAAGTAAATTGGAGCTCAAAAATTTCCTGTGTTTGCATTTTTCCCTTCTTTTGAGGAAATGTAAAGAACTTTTAAAAATTCTTAGCATCGAAATACGAGTATTAAGTGTATTCAGGAATAAATCACGGAGAAAAATACTTGGCAAAAGGAAATATTTGTTTAGCTTCCTTTTTTATTTTATGTGGGAGGTTTAAGTTTTTAATCGATTATTTCGAATGAATAAACATGTTAGCGTTACAGCAATGACTCTTTCACTATTAAAGAATCGTATTTGTTAAAAAATCACTGAACTTCATAAAAATGAAGTAAAATATCATACAAGGATAGCGTTTTCTCCAAAATTCAGCTCGAAAAATCCAAAATTCATTCGAGGATGTTTTTTTTTTGTTTACAGGCATAAATAAATTAGCATTGTCATCATTTCTGAGATGATAGTCGAGAAGTTGAGAAAATAAAGAAATGAAATGAAATGAAATAAAGTAAAGTAGCATTTGACATTACAGTCTATAAAGATTGGTAAACATGGAAGTTGAATTGACCAGCATACAGGCTTTAATACAGATTATTCAATTTGTTTATCTATTTATCTAAGAGTAAAACATCACCACCTATCTTACAATTTTGAATTTTTTTCATGCCAGAAATTCCATATTCATAACATGGGTTCTGTTTTTTTCTTTTCTGAGGTAACTCGTTATTTTGACTGTGAATTGTCGAATGATTTTTAGTTCTACCTGTTCATTGTTGCTCCCTAATTAAATATATTACACTTAGAGCATTGATTTATAACTAATGCAAAGGTGACGTCTCTAACTTGGAATAAAAATGTCAAAACTATTGATTTATTATTCGATTAACTATTGATTTTCAGTGTTTCTCGAAGAAAAATTTTATTGATGATAATTATAGTTTTATTTATTAATCACATTTCCAATAATATACTTTTACTCTATTTCGCTCACCCTTTTGGAACAATTTTCACGTGTTTTATTTTTTTAAATTTCAATAAAACAGAGACTAATTATAAAAAAACTAAATTTATTGATTTCAACAATAGAATCTTCAGCAAACATTGGAACTCAAATGCAAAATACACATTTAGATTTTAAGTTTTTAAATGAACGGAATATTTAATTTTTTTTATTTTCGTTTACTAATATGACAAAATTAAGGTTAACTTATTTCAAATACCTATATATATACCGCTTTCTTTGAAAGTGGTGCAAGTCCATTTTGTATTATATAGTGATATTTAAGAATCATTTTATGTTTTTTAATTATTAAATTGATTTAAGTTTATAATGTGAATCATTTTTAAAGTATTAGTTAAAAGAAATTTATACTTTTGAGGACGTCAATTGGACTTACAACACTTTCAAAGTTAACAAAACGTGAATATCGTACATTTCTGAAACACTAAATATGGAATTTCAATTGATTAAAACCAATTTTTTATGAGGTTTTCATTAATTACGTCAAAATAAATAAATAAATAAAAGGCCTTATTTCAATATTTCTTTGGGTAATGCCAATTTAATTACTTTACTTAATTGTTATATTTTAATTACGCCAATTTAATTAGTTTAATTTAATTGTGGCATTTTTAATTTTTATCAATATGAGAAAGTGTTTGAAAATAGTCATGGTGTATTGGAGGAATATAAGGGATCCATCATATCGTTGCATTTTTCGAATGTGACGGGCCTGGCATGATGATATAAAGGTGCTAGTATAGCATTTTCAAATTTTCGTGGTCTTCTTTTTCTGGAGGACAAATTTAGTGTTTTAATCTCACTTTTTTTATTAAACGAAATTTTATACGACATTGTATATGGTGAACAAACAGAACACATTAATAATACCGTTTTCAATTCTAGCTAAGGAGTCACCCTTTAACGATGATTCAGAAGTAAACAACAAATTCCAGTGAACGAATGAAAATTTTTGTCATTAACAGTGTTACCACAAATATAAAAGAAGAATTATGTAATATAATTTTTGAACTAAATATTATGTCTTTGCGGGAAATGGATTTACACCACTTTAAAAGTAATTATGTTTGTATTTCCATTTGCTACGTAAATTTATATTGACAAAATGATGAAAACATTGAATGATTTTTTTGTGAACTGTTTATAGATAAAAAGCTCACAGCAGATTGCATTCATTGTCGTCATTTACTGACTTTTGGTCAAAAATGGAATTACACTACTTTCAGAGAAACGGCTCATATACATAAATGAATGTTTACATGTATGTACTGTTTTCAAATTGTAACTTAGAAACTATAACTTAGCTTTCTAATTTTTTAAGTTAATATTTTTTAACTTTGTACTTAGCTAAAAAATTATGAAAATATTCCAATTATTTCTTTTATATAAACAAAAAAACCTTTTTTTGCCATTGGGTGCAACTTTGGTAGCTTGAATTAGAAGTTTTCCTTAATTTAAAAGTAAAATGTTAAAACTTAATAAATTAAAGTCGATTGTTTCACATATTCAATTTTTTAAGATTACGCAATTGTAATATTTTTAAAAATATGTTTGCTTCTTTTAAACATTCTGTTACACAACCTTATTTATATTATATTTTCAATTTTTTTTTTTTTATTTTATAATTATTTATTCACATTTTTTTTTAATTTGTAAAACCACAATTCTTAATCGTTATTAGTGTATTGCAATTTCATTAAGATGTCCTCTTGATTCCTTTGCACTTTTCACTTTTTTCCCATAATGAAATTTACCAAAACTAAGGTCGAAAGAGTCGAAATCTCAAAAAAATACTCATGAGTTATTTGTACATAAGATTTTTTTACAAAATTAAAAAAAATTAAGTGTTTTAATTTAAGATAGCTTATATTCATAAATATTTTAATTCGATGAATGAACAAAAATGTTTATTTTCTGTAGTCTGTCACCACCATGTCAAACTCCACCAGGATAGCTAATCAACGAATTACTAACCAGCTAATTTGAAAAGAGGAAATAGTTGATTGATTAGAAGTATGTTCAGTAAAATAAAGGGGGTCTTTCTTCACAGGAAATAATCTAGCTCCAAATATTCTCCCTTCCTCAATAAACACTGGTAAGTTCTATTAGGTAACAAAATTGTAGTTATGCAGGGTCAGTGAGATAGGTGTCTTTCTTCCTGCTTTAAATTTCAGGAATGTAGTTTTGTTCCAAACAGTGGATTTGGCAATTTTCTAGTCTAATAATTTTATTACGGTACATTGAACCGCAAAAGTTTGCAATGGTACAAGGTTGCTTGTAAAGAAGATGCTGGGCAATGTGATTGAAGTGACGATTTTAACAGGAAAGTTAGAGTGTGAAACAGTCTTTTATCCCACGCATACCACTCAATCCGATGGATCTACCTTTAAACTTCAGAAGATTGCAATTTTCAATTGACTTGAGTTCGCGATCGCGATCAATAAGTCAACTGTCTATTAGAACTGTGGAGTGGATTTGGGATCACCAGGTTTTTCTCTGGACAGCTTTATGTCGCTTCCTCAAGGTGAGATCCCCAAGAATAATTTACTTTATTCTTGCACCTGAGAGTTAAACTAAAATATGCTTTGTTTATAATTAGGCTTTCAGTTAAATTAATATTAATAATGAATTGGAAAATGTTTTATTTTTTAATTTGTATATTTATCATATATATTTAAATACTTGTCAATAAAATTACATTAATTTTACGCTACATCCATTCTTCTGTTATTTATTCTCCTTTTAGACATGCGGCTTGAGGGACAATTGGCTATCTCTGTGACCTTTTGGTGTCACTGTATGTTTGTTAGTGGTTCGGAATCCACGTTAAACTATAGATCCCTGTATAATTAGCTTAAAGTGTGCACAAAATGACCATAGAGCTGCAAACCAAACCAAACCTTTTTGACGTAATATTGTAAAATAAATTCAAGAGCAACTCAGGTTAAACAATTAATTTTCTAATATATATGAAGGCAATTCCTTTCCTTTATAAAATTTTACATCCCAATACAAAAATATGCCAATCGAACAAGCAAATAGTGCCAATGGCTTAACACTAAATAAACATAACACTAAAATTTTATTTAAAAAAAAAATTAAACTGATTCTCAAATGCGTGTCTTAATATTTGGCACTAGTGCATTATACGACAATCCTTAATCACTTTATTGGTATCACAACGCGATTCCACTGTGTTAGCTAAGTTGGTGATGAGAGTTGGGGGCAATAAATTTCGTCCCATCATCAAAGCGGTTCTTAATTCAATAAGCGGTCTTGTAGAGGAATTCAGCTCCCAACTGCTTTCCCCAAGGCATTTCCTTCTAGTAGAACTCCCCCTGCTATTCGATTCGAACAAGGGGAATTTGCCTACCCACTTCATCCTGTTAATGCCCTGCTTTCAAGGAGGAGTTCATTCAATAGGGACGCTTTAGGTAGTTAGCCATTATCATCCATAGAAACATTTCGAATGTGGTATTCCGCCTTTAATCAAAAGTGCCCGAGTGAGAAATGCGGTAAAAACACTAAATAAAGAATCGGAGAATAGATTTTATTCTGATTTAAATGGATTTAGTATTAATCTACTCTTAGATAATCATATTATACAACTTATGTCTATTATTATATGCCTATTTATTTAATGCATCGGAATTACTTTTTGAGTTATATATTTCCGGTATTTTGGTAAATATTTCTTTCAGCTTTATTCTCATTTAAGTATATTATTTAGTTAGTTTGTTGAGTAGATTATTTAGGAAAAAATTCGCTTTTTAGTAATATTTCAAAGTCATAGGCTGCTAAATGCTAAATAAAAATCATGAAATATATTTTTATAGTATAATTCCTGTAAAATGCTTTTTTATTGCTTTTAATTAGTTTGTTACATATTTACGGTATTTTGGTAAATATTTCTTTCAGTTTTATTCTCAATTTAATATCTTATTTAGTTAGCTTATTTAGGGAAATAAATCGCTTTTTTTTAGTAGATATTTAAACGTCCCAGGCAAGCCTAAATAAATGAAATCATGGAATATATTTTTATAATATGATTCCTGTAAATGCTTTTTTAATACTTTTAATTACTTTACTAATTGCTTTCAAGGAGGTGTTCATTCAATAGTGATGCTTTAGGTAGTTAGCCATTATCCTCCATAGAAACATTTTGAATGTGGTATTCCACCTTTAATCAAAGTGCCCGAGTGAGAAATGCGGAAAAACACTAAATAAAGAATAGATTTTATTCAGCTTTAAATGAATTTATATTAATCTTTTCTAAGATAATCATAATACACAAACTGATTTGTAGGATGTTTATTTCTATTATTTATACGTAATTATTTAATGCATAGGAATTACTTTTAAGTTACCTATTTCGAGTATTTTGGTAAATATTTCTTTCAGCTTTACTCTTTAGTAGTTTAGCTTTTATTTAGGGAAATAAATAGCTTTTTTAGTAGATATTTCAAAGTCACAAGCATTTGCCTTGCCTAAATAAATAAAATCATGAAATATATTTTTATAATTTTATTCCTGTAAATGCTTTTTTATTACTTTTAATTACTATTTAAGCTACATATTTACGATATTTTGGTAAATATTTCTTTCAGTTTTATTCTCATTATAGTATCTTATTTAGTTTAGCTTATTTAATAGCTTATTTAGGAAAATAAATCGCTTTTTAGTAGATATTTCAGTCACAGACTACTAAATGTTAAATGCCTTGCCTAAGTAAATAAAATCATGAAATATATTTTTATACTAATATGATTCCTGAAAATGTTTTTTATCACTTTAAATTACTTTTTTTTAAGTTACCTATTTCAAGTAGTTTGGAAAATACTTTTTCAGTTTTATTTTCGTTTTAGTATCTTATTTAATAGCTTATTTTGGAAATGAATTGCGTTTTAGTAGATATTTTTCAAAGTCACAGGCAGCCTAAATAAATGAAATAATTGAATATATTTCTATGATAAGATTACCATAAACGCTTTTTTATGAATTGTCATTCATTTGCTTTTACTGAAAGTAAATAAAGTAAAGTGAATTTAAAAATAAAATACTAATAATTTAACATTTTGTAAAATAAAATTCTATTAGTTTAAATAACAAAACAACTCCGGTTATAAATACTCAGATGAGAAAAATGAAGCTTAAAATAAAAAATTAAAAGATTATTAAAGGTTGATTCATACTTTGCACTTAAATTTGTAAACAAATTAATTTAATCGAATTGCATTACAACAATATCAGGGCGCAGTAACACTCCAGAACTTTCAGTACTGTAAAAGAAAAACCTTTATTTAAAAATTCCAAACTTTTTCTCCTTTCATATTAATAAAATTTTAACAGGTATTGTCTAAGACAGATGTTTGAAAACAATTACGGAAAATTCTCCACCAAGATATTTATTATTGATTACCTATAATAAGATTACCATGCATTCAAGTTCCATCGAAACAAAATAGATTGAATGTATATCTTGCTGGAAAATTAGCGTTTAAAAATGCAATTATTCTGAATTATGAAAGGGAAGCTCTTACGGATAATTGATTTCGAAAATAAAGGCCCAACTTAATGACTATTTTAATTTATTTTTCAGTTTTTGATTTCTTTAGCTGGAAGAACAATCAAAAAGCTCTCTTCCTCTATCACAATAAATTAAAACCGTGATCACGTCCGATAAATATATGACAAAATTAATGGGAAAATCCAGTTTACTAATTTTACGCGTCAATAGAAGATTATATTTGGCCATTCGAAAACTGACTTCGGGACTGACTTAAATATTATGCAGATGAATAAAATGCTAAATAAATTTCCTGCATTTTATGATAGTTCAAACGAAATATATTTTTTTTCAACTTTTGGTATATATTTATTTATTTAAAAGTATTTTCATTTATTATTTAAGGGTTTCATAATATTTTTATGATCATTGTTATTGAATCTATGTATATTTGCAGATTGAAATTTGTTAAATATTGTCTTTTTAGATATTTGTGCATATTAAAATAGTACCCAATGATTTTCCAACAAAGGTATTGTTGCTAGGTTTAGGTTAGTGTCTTCTTAGAAGGATAAGGTACATAACTCAAATTCTGTCATAACTTTTCCATGTTTTTATAAATGATATATTGTTGATGCTTCTTCATCTACTTCAAGATATTTGTGTTAGCTATGTGAAAACTTTCCCCATGTAAATTATTTTTTTTCTCGAAAGTTCTATTAGAAGATTATCTTTGTTAAAAGTAGAGAGTATAGATATTTTCTTTTTATTTTCTATAACAATCAATTTAAGAACTATAGACTTCATAACAAAAATTCTTGACATTTAATACAACAGATTGCATTGAGGGTGTAGAATTGAATACAACATATTTAGTTGAGCGATGATGAAGCAATATTCAAAACAACAGATGATTTCTGCAATAATTTTTATTGCGGATATATTCTTTCGAGTTTTTTTAATGTGGACAAATATCGCTCCTTAGGAGCAACGAAACTTCAACTTAGTTGTTAAAATCTTTAAGATGGCAATACCTGATGTGTCAACAGCTGATGTTGCCTGATGTTCTGATGTGGCAAAAGCTGATGTCACCTGTCGTTCTGATGATGACAATACCTGATGTCACCTGTTATTCTGATGCGACAACATCTGATGTCCCCTGTTGTTTTGATGTGGCAGCAGCTGATGTCACCTGTTGTTATAAGGTGCTAACCTTGTACTCTAGTTAATAATAATGTTTTACAAACGGGATAATTATGCTGTATTTGTGCGTCTCTTTGGAGGGAAAAATCCTCCTACCAGACAATCCCATCCAATTTCTTCCATTATTATTCACTAATTTATTAACTTTTATAATGCATAGTACATCTCAAGTAGAACCTAACCGGGCCCAGCGAGATTATTCAGTCATCGTGCTCTTAAAGACTGACTAATCTCGCGGGCCTCGACTTAATCCACATTTTCTTGCACCCTACCTAATGTGCAAGAAGAATCCCCACCTAATAAGATAGTCGATTTTCTTTCATAATTCTTATTTCATCGATGATGGATAATATTTTCAAATCAACTTCAATTCCGAAATATCTATCTCCAAATATTCGTTACGTTACTTTTATAAACATTTGTGAAAAAATTTTAGGAATGGAAAATAAAAAAGTTATCAAATAGAAGGTGCTTGAAAAACTTGTTTAACTTGAAGAGCAAATAAGAATTTCTGTAAAAGATTTTTAAATGAATTTGACAATTTGCATTAATTGATGGGAGCTCCTATAGCTTTTTCCTATTGAAATTAGGCGACATTTTAATAGGAACCAATAAAAGGAAAATATTTTTGTATACATGTTACAGTTTAATGTATTACAGTTACAGTTTTTCATATATGCAGATAAAACTGTAAAAATTTAAATTAAATTAAAATTTATGTAGTTACTTAACTATAATAATAATAATATTTTTTAATATTCAAATCATTTTACTTTCTATACAATTCAATTTAATTTCCACATTTCAACACAAAATTAATTTTAGTAATGAATAACTTTAATAAAAATGAAAGACAGTGCTTATTACTGGAATTTTAGCTAGAGAAATTAAATTGTAAAAATAGGTTATTATAAAATGTATACCAAGGTATACATATATACGTACTATATACATAGATTTTAAGCCATCTTTCAATAATATCAGATTTAAAATATTTCTAGGTATTTTTCATTTCACTAATAAATATTTTACATAATTGTGAAAAATTTTAGAAATGTAAAATAAAACTATCAAATAAAAGGAGCTTTGCAAAACTTGAAGAGCAAATAAGAATTTCTGTGAAAAGATTTCTTAAATGAAGTTGACAATTTTTATTCATTTATAGAAGCTTTTGTGAATAGATGGAATAAAAGTAAATTAACCAACTACAGTTTATTCTCTTTATTAAAAAGAATTTCATTTAGAAAATAAGCATTTGCTTAATTTAACATTTGTATAGGAATATTGGATATTTTGCTTTCAAAATGTTTTTACATTTAAGGCAAACTGAAAAACAAAAAAATTCCTTAAATAATAATATACTTGCAATATATTAAATTTTTTTATTATGTAAGAATCTTAATTGCCTTTTACAACTCATTTTATCAAATTTCAAAATCTTTTCATTAATTTGTAAAAATTTATGTCCTAATATGGATAATATATTTTATCATTTGCTTCTATTCAGTAGTTCTGAAAATATTAATCCTACTCTTTTTAGTGATATAAAATTTGTAATATATATATTTTAGGCATATATTTCTTATATATATTATTATTAAAGACTTTAGTCACATGCAAATGAATTTTTCTATATGTGTTATTCTCAATTGTTATATGAATTTTTGTAATATTACTTTAAAAACGAACATAATTATTAAGTCGATAATAAGATAACAACATAATTAACAGGATAACAACATAATTAACAGGATAACAAACACAATTAGCAAGATAAAAAAACATAATTATTAACAAAATTATACAAAATCAAAAAAATCTTTTGTGATGTGATAATTACTAATTAAAATTGTGAGAAATGAAAAGTAAAGGAAGATTTGTAAATGAAAAATAATGAAATAAACATTTTAGAATATTATCTAAAATTAAAATAATAACATTTAATTTATTATATTATTGAATTGTTTGTTTTGGCCATTATCTTTCATTTAATATGATTAAGTATAAAGAAGCAAAATTAGTTGACATTTTAATAGGAACCAATAAAATGAAAATATTTTTTGTATCCATGTTACAGTTTAATTTTATGCAGATAAAAGTGTGAAAATTTAAATTCAATTAAAATTTATGTAGTTATTTTACTATAATAATAATAATAATAATAATATTTTAATATTCAAATCATTTATTTTCTATACAATTCAATTTAATTTCGACATTTCAACTCATAGTAATGAATAACTAATTAAATTAATTTTAGCTAGACAAATTAAACTATAAAATTACAAAATTTAATTTCTGTAACACAGATGAAAGACAGCGCTTGGCTGTTGGAATATTTTAAATTTTTTTTAAAATTAAACAAAAATAAAAAAAATGTGAATAATTTGAAGAGATTATGTACTAGGTTAGTTGATAAAACAATTATAAAATGTTTGCTAAGGTATACATACACGTACTATATACATAGATTTTAAGCCATCTTTCAATAATATCAGAGTTAAAATATTCCTAGGCATTTTTCATTTCACTAATAAATATTTTTACATAATTGTGTAAAATTTTTAGAAATGTAAAATAAAACTATCAAATGAAAAGGAGCTTGCAAAACTTGAAGAGCAAATAAGAATTTCTGTGAAAAGATTTCTTAAATGTTGACAATTTGACAATTTTTATTCATTTATAGAAGCTTTTATGAATATATGGAATAAAAGTAAATTAACCAACTACCAATTTATTCTCTTTATTAAAAGTAATTTCATTTCGAAAATAAGCATTTGTTTAATTTAATATTTGTATATGAATACGCGATATTTTATTTTCAAAATGTTTTTACAAACACAAAAACAAACAATTTCCTTAAATAATAATATACTTGCAATATATTAACATTTTTATTCTGTAAGAACTTATTTAATTTCTCGCTAAATTTGTAAAAATTTATATAGTAATATGGATATTATATTTTATCGTTTGCTTCTATTCAGGGTAGAATTAAAAAGTTATGCAAATATTAAACCTATTTTTTTTTGATATAAAATTTGTAACATGTATTAAGACATATTTAATATATATTGTTATTAAAGACTTTTAATAACATATAAATTAATTTTCCTATAAGTGTTGTTCTCAATTGTTATATGAATTTTTGTGATATTACATTAAAACTTACATTAATTTTTTCAAAAGCGAAGAAGAAGGTTAAAGGTAATTGTAAAATTGTGAAAAAATTAACGGTAATTGTAAAATTGAAAAAATTAACGGTAATTGTAAAATTGTGAAAAATTAACGGTAATTGTAAAATTGTAAGAAATTAACGGTAATTGTAAAATTGTAAGAAATTAACGGTAATTGTAAAATTGTAAGAAATTAACGGTAATTGTAAAATTGTAAGAAATTAACGGTAATTGTAAAATTGGGAGAAATTAAGGGTAAAGGAAAATTTTTGAATAAAATAATGAAATAATCCTTTAGATTGTAAAAAAAAGGAAATTTTTTTATTTAAAATTTAAAAAAAAAAATTATATTTAATTTATTCTTTTTAATGAATTGTTTGTTTTGGCCATTATCTTTCATAAAAATATGAATAACTATAAAGACAGAAAATTAGGTGACATTTTTAATTGGAACCAATAAAATGAAAACATTTTTGTATGTATGTTACAATTTAATTTTCATATATGCAGATAAAAGTTTGAAATTTTAAGGGCAATTAAAGTTTATATAGTATTACTATAATAATAATAATATTTTAATATATATACTATTCTATACAATTCAATTTTAAATTTCACATTTCCTCCATAATAATGAATAACTGATAAAATTAATTTTAGCTAGACAAATTAAATTGAAAATTACGAAATTTATTTTCTGTTTAAACAAAAATAGAAAAGACGAACAGTTTGAGAAAATTATTATGCTCAAATAGGTAAGTTGGATAAAATAATTATAAAATGTTTACTAAGGTATACATATAAGCACTATATACATAGATTTTAAGCAATTTTACATAACATCGGAATTAAAAATATTTGTAGAAATATTTCAGTTTAATGATGAATATTTTAACATAATACACAAAAAAATAGTTTTTAGTACTAACATTTTAATGTTTAATAAATAATTCTATTCACCTTTTTTTTTAATTTTTAATAGATATAATTTTTAAATGATTTATAATAATTATCCATAATCCTAAATAAACAGTGGACAAATAGTAATTAAATGAAATAAAACGATTATACAAGATATTATAGTAAGAAAAGTTATGTATAATTTTTATTTTGAAAATTAAAAGGGACATTGTTTTTAAAATGAGTCAATGAATTACTAATTACTAGTATGATAAGGATTAGATAACACATATAAAATTAAATAAAGCCTTTTTTTTTTAATTTTTAAATAAAAATTATCTTCTCAAAATCATCGGTGACACATTTCATGTCTAGAAGAGTTAGATAACTTCACTTTTTTGTGAACTAAAATTTAATACTGAGATTATAATTTAACTTTATGTTATTTATATTTGAGAAATATTTAAAAAAATTTATACTACATTATTAATTAAATATGATAAGTTAATTTCTTCTTATTTTTGTTGACTTGTTATTGACATTATAATCATTCAGGGATAGGAAATTCTTTAATTGCAAACACGTATTCCTACTAGATAGTGATCTTTCTTTTCGGAATATGACGATGCTAATCCATTAGTAGGCCAGTTTTGCACTAAAAGAACAAATTATTAATAAATTCCTTGGCAACCGAGCATTAAACAAAGCCATTTCCTAACATAAAAATTTAACCCTATGTATAAATCAAAGCTGACAGAATTCTGAGAAAGTAGTAAAAAAAAAGAATGACTACTGAAAAACTGCATAAAAATTTCAAATGAAAACTATTCTATATAAATATTTCTAGGTGCGAATAATATTTTACACATTCAAAGTATGAATAATATATTATTTTTGTTGCATTACAATTTAAAAATATAGTTTTTAACAAGTATTCAAGAAGGAAAAAGACTGACGAAAATATTTTTGACAGCCTTTCAATTACTATTATTTAAACCATTACTTATTACAGCCTTACTGTTTTATCCAGTAATGTTTGTATCAAAACTAAAACTAATCCAAAATTCAAAATGTTGCCTACCAATATTTTTTTTTAACTAGATGATATAAAAATTCATGAATTCTTAATTATCTAGATATTTGAAGATTGGGTTGCTTGTCTTTCTCACATATCCAATAGATCAATGGCCTATTAGAAATGAAATATTGCTTGATTAGTGTGAATCATGGCAAACTTAATTTTCAAGTATAGATATTCTGTACCATAATTTTGAAAAGAAATACTATGTTATAGTTACAAAAACCTGTAAAACCACGCATATGAAATTACTTTTTAAGGTGCTTCACAGCAACTGCTTAGTTGATAACATGATGTGCATAGTAAAAAGATAAGATAAACGTTAAAATAATAACCGCCCCTTTGAACATAATAATTTCGACTCATAAATGGTTCATCTTAAATATTTCAGGCGACTTTTTCCAATTTACCAAGCTAGAGAACATTATTATCAGGGAGTACACAATACATAAACATACATGAATACATACATACATACATACATAAAACATAAAGAATACATACATACATACATACATACATACATGATGATGTTTATACTAAAAAAGAATAAGATGAATAATAAAATTCAACTCACATAATATCCGCTACTTGACATAACAATTTCGACTTGTAAATGATTCATCTTAAGTATTTCAGGAGATTTTTTCCAATTTGCCAAATTAAAAAAATATTATTATCAGGGAAGTACACAATACATAAAAAAAAAAATACATGCATGATATTCATAGTAAAAAGATAAGATGAACAATAAAATTCAACTCGCATAATATTTGCCGCTTGACATAAGACTCCTTTATGATTCGAAAATGCTTATTAAGTATTTCCGGATATTTGTTCCAGTATACCAAGCTAGAGAATATTATCAGGGAGTACTCATTAATTAAAGAAAAATACATTCATAATGCAC
Organism: Caerostris extrusa; assembly: GCA_021605095.1. Classification (NCBI taxonomy): domain Eukaryota; kingdom Metazoa; phylum Arthropoda; class Arachnida; order Araneae; family Araneidae; genus Caerostris; species Caerostris extrusa. The sequence goes on along the minus strand of BPLR01019275.1, from coordinate 93,348 downwards.
AATGAAACAATTTCAATTATTCATAATCACAGCAAACGAAACAAACAAAATAGAGTATGCAACAAGATTACTAATCTTGGTTAAAAGGATAAGATTTAAAAAATATTTGAAGCGAAGTATCGTTCACGACATGGACATTGTAACAGAAGAGGAAAAAAGACCTGAGAAATATCAAAATAATATGAATGATTCACAAAATGTTTTACGTGGTCTAAAAGTAAAAGCTTTATTTATTTTACAAATGCCAAACATTGGCGCCTAAGACATTAGTTCATGGGCTCTCCAACTCTTTTGATCATGTCCTCATACAGAGAAAGTGAATTACGATTATTAAATCATAAGTCGACTAGAGTCATACAAAACACAGTTTGGGTAATCTACAAATTCAATTTTTATAGAGGTGGTCATGAAACAGTCATGACCAGTCAAACGTCTAAATAGAGCCACCGCTGTATTTCTTGGAAAACTGGGAATAGTTCTCTTTACCCTCAGAATTCTCCATCTTCTATCTATAGGGCGTCGAATCATATCTTGTTTAAGAATTTCCTTAAGAGTCAATTAGTCGTATGAAATGAAATTGGTTGATTAATGCGTTGTTATATCAATGTTCCTTTCTTAGTCAGTATATCAGCTATTTCGTTGCCCATAATTCCACAGTGGGCTGAAATCCATTGGAAATAAATTCTGTGCGCCAGTGTCTTAAGCAAAGTCCTACAGTCCAAGATTCTTTGGGAACTATTTTGATTATTCAAAGGGGTTTGAAGTACACTGTTGGAGTCGGATAACATGACTACTTTTATAAAGGAGTGGCTACGAATCGACAGTTGTTGAATAGCCACAGCAATATGTAAAAGTGAAGTAGTCTCAGCCACATGTCATTAATTGATTTTTTCAGCTATCAGGCGATCGGTTAAATCAGAAATTTACTTAGTACATGGCATAAAAATGGAATAAACACAGAGATATGAAATAGATGTGCGAAACAGTTCAGTGTCAGATAACATAAGTTTTCTTTAAGTAATCCAGCTTCACAGAATAAATTCCTTAGTTTAATAGAATCCATTGTACACGAAACTCTCACGATATTTATTAAGTAGGAAAAGTGCTGCCCGTCTTTCTTAATACATATACCTGTATTTTTTTCTTTGAAGCAGATATATTTTTAAATATGGCTTTTATGCCGAACTGAATACGGCTGCTCGGAAGAGGATTATAACCAAAGTATTATGATTTAATGCGACACAAATTGATTCCCAAAATAAGTAATAATTATTCGCAAAAAAAAGATTATGGAGAAGATTACTATTATTATACAAAAAGGATTATTATTATTTTCACTCCAGTATTTGGCCCAATCCTATTTCTAGAGTCCCTTTTAAAATATAGTAGGTTGGCATTAGTAAGAAGGTTAACTATATTGGCAGTGTTCTTTGCAATAAAAGTAACAAAATTACAATAATCAGATTTTTAAGTGTTCTAGGTAAATCTAGATAGTATTAATTTTTTAATAATATTAGAAATTCTAGAAAAATTTCTAATCCCTGTTGTTACATTCTCTAGTGAAATGTAACATGGAATCGAAAGGTGCCAATTTTCATTTAACAAATTTGCAATGTAAGAATAAATGTTTAATAATTTTTCAATTGGTTTAGAAATTTTGGTTTATCAGAATCGAAAAGAAAGTAACCCAAGTTTTGTTCTGTCTCAAAGTTCCAAGTCTTTTTTTGGACTTTACACTACTTTATTAAAATCCACCTAATCTTTACAATCAACGGGTTTTTTTCCATATAATTTCTAAATCCTGATTGTATTTCATGAATTTTATTGATCAAAAGAAAAACACAAATATTTATTGCTTTGATAATGGAGCAAAACGATATCATTGTATTTAACGTCAGTTTTATATCTTCATGGCTTGACAAGAAAAATAAACATCTGACTTGTTGCTGAGTTAGAGCTTAAAACCATCAGAAACGAATAAATGTTTGCCGAACACTAGTCACACGAAATGAAATTGGCTTTTTTTTTCTTTCAAACGCATAGTGACTGGATATGAAAAGTGGATACTTTATGCAAACATTACTCTAAAGCCGCTATTTCTACACAAATGCTAGGATTTCATCTAAAGAAGGTTGTGTTTTACATTTGGTGGGATATGGAAAGAGTGATTTACTTTGAACTGCTTATGGAAACCAAAATTATGATTTCAGGCATCTACTGTCGACGGTAGAGAATTTAAAGCCTAATTTACTTACTATAGGACCTCATTACTCATAGAAGTGTGAGGTTGCATAGTGAACCTCAACAGAACCGATCTTAGTGTGAACCTTAGCACATGAATCAATCACATACTTGATCCATGTGTTTAGGTTTCAAGGCTAGCAGTCCAAATTGGCCTTTATTTCAAAGAGGTATTCAGCCTCTATTGGTATGATGGCATTCTGCTGTGAAGTGATATATCTTACAACAGAAGGTTGACCCTAGTACAACCTTACCAGCTGGGCGATATCTTGATAACATTCTGCAGATATTTATGGTGTTCTTAATGAGTTGTCATTCTTTTATATTTTCAATAATTTTTCAATAAGGTAATGTGAGACCCCATAGGACTCGAATATCTCTAGATTATTTCTGTGTTGTTGATGTACTAGTTTAGTCCACAGATTTTCTCCAATTTAGCAAGCATGGAAAAGGTATTCCTCCAGATTAGTGTTTCCCTATTTAATCGAAGATTTAGATCAAGATCCTTGGAATTTGTGTAGAATTAGTAATATTTATTACTTCTTACATAGACATGCATATGTAAACTTCTTTTCATTAAAGCATTTTTGGGGCGCGTTTCATCACTTAGCATGCGAATACATATATAATTGAATTAACAAATCTTGCAATTTGAAGTAACGCTATTTAGCAGTAAACAACATGAACCCTTATTTTTCCTTTATTTCTTTATTTTTTATTATTTACTAGTCTTTCAGAAAAACATTTCTTCATTACTATTACAATTGTAAAATTCCATATAATGGCTTATGCATTCCACTTACTTAACAATGTAGAAAAATCTTTCCATTCAAATTTTGCTGTTAATTTTACGCTCAAACAGATTATCTAATTGAATTTACGTTACATTTCCTAAATTCCATTCTCTAATTATTCAAGATGTGAAGGTAATTAACTGATTCTGTCACCAAAGAAACAAATTGAATTCCTTTCATCTATCTTCAATTGAATTAATTTCTGAAGAATGGCTTAACATTCAAAGTCTTCATCCATCTTAAGGGTTTTATCTCATAGAAAGTATAGATTTATACCTGGAAAGAAATTATTTTAAGATTCTTTGATTATTTTACTTCATCTTAATGAATTGGACAACCGGAATAAGTATGCTGGTTTCGATATTTAAAATAACAACTGAAAAAAAAAAAATTGCATGCTCAGTGATAGAAATTTCTTCTCTCCTATGCAACAATTCTAGACTTAATTAACAAATATTTTAACTAATTTAAAGAAAAATTATTTTAAAGAACATTTCAAACATACTAGTAGTTAAAACCATATTCAATTTAAAAAAAATTAACACCATTTGAAATCTAATATTATCTATATTTATCACCATAAAAATTTATCACGATTTAAAAAATTTATCGCCATAAATTCCTTAACTTTTAAAAAATTCAAATTTTTCATTTTTTGTAGAATATTATTGTTTGTTAATCTGAATTGCAGTAAGATGTAAAGAAACTGAAATTGTTAGACAACTAGAAGATTTTCAGTTATTCAATTGATAGTTATAAAAACTATAAACTGAATAACTGAAAATCTTCTTCTTCTGAAAATTTCTATTAAAAATTTATCACCTTAATATTCATTAAAGTTTTAGAAAAGTCAAATCTTTCCTTTTTCTAGAAAATTCTTGCTTGTTAATCTGAATTGCAGTAAGATGAAAAAGAACTGAAATTATTAGACAGTTAGAAGATTTTCAGTTATTCAATTGATAATTATAAAAAATATCAATAAGTTATCACCTTAAAATTAATTAATAATTAATTTTTAGAAAATTCACATTTTCCTTATTTCTAGAATATTATTGCTTGTCAATCTGAATTGCGATAAGATATGAACAAATTGAAATTATTAGACAGCTTGAAGATTTTCAGGTATTCAATTGATAATTAGAATTCAAGTTCTCAACCTGATGATACATCGTCCGTCATAAAGTTGAGAAATTAAAGCATATCGATGATATATTGGCATCTCTCCAGAATTTTTGCATTTCTTTATTTTTTAATACATACATAATGAAATTTACAATTATACAGCGGTTATTATTATTATAATTTGATTTTTAGCTAAGTGTTTAATGTGTCCCACATCCATTCTCTTTTGAACTTTGATATAGGTATTTCTATCTTTTAATTATTTTCTATATAATATATAAAGTGATGTCCAAAGGTTTTCAATCACTTACAGATTCCCAGATTTTCTGATATGTCCCGGTATTTTGAATTGTAGTGCTTATTGTTCCTCTTTTTAAGTCAAATTTTTAACTATTTAAACTTTTAAATTATGTTTAGTTATAATAAGTGATTAAAATTATGTATCAAAACGTAATGCAAGCTACATCAAGTTGCCATTAACAAAATTAGTAACTATTCACGTTCTCTATTTAACAAAATTAGTAACTAATCACCTTCTCTGTTTAGCAAAATTAGTAACTATTCGCGTTCTCTGTTTAACAAAATTAGTAACTAATCACGCTCTCTATTTAACAAAATTAGTAACTAATCACGTTCTCTGTTTAACAAAATTAGTAACTAATCACGTTCTCTATTTAACAAAATTAAACTAATCACGTTCTCTGTTTAACTTAGTAACTAATCACGTTCTCTATTTAACAAAATTAGTAACTAATTACGTTCTCTATTTAACAAATTAGTAACTTTTTCTCTGTTTTTACTAAATTAATAACTAATCACGTTCTTTGCTTAACAGATAAATCAATTCATGATAATATTGATAAATACATTCATTTTCTTCTCTAATGTTGTGTTATTTTTCAATTCCTTCTATTAGCTCACACTCTCCCTATATATATCTTGTTCAAATTTTCAATCGTTAATAAAATACTTTTTATTCATCCACTCCAAATCCTTTTTTTTTTAACTTGTAGTGGATGACACTTGATGTTAATACAGTTTTCAAATATTAATTCAGTAATTAAATTTAATTAATTAATTTTAGTTTTTTTTTTTTAGATTTAAGTTGCATATATCTACCAATAGATGGCGCCAGATAAACTTAAAAATGAATGAAAAATATTTATAAATTACTTTCTGCAATATATTGAAAAAAAAAGTAGGAATTGACTTTGAAAAAAAATTTTTTATATTACTTGTTGTGGTATTTTCATGTGTGAAGACTTTTTCAGCCACTAAGAAACACAATCGTATTCTAATTATAGTTTTAACAGAAGAATAGTACTCTATGTACCAAATAGCAAATAATAAATAATAAGGGGATAAAAATCTACTATTTCAAGAATACTTAAGAAATTCAAAGAAACAGGCAAAATATATGAAAAACCAAGACATCCAAGAGCAACAATATCTGGTTTTAAAATGCTTTAGCAACCATCATTTCACGTTGCCGGACATAATTTGTGAATGGCTACAGAAAGTTTATTTTGAAGAAAATAACATTTCAAACTCCAGGCTATTGGCCTGAAGGTGCGAATAGCTATAAAAACTTCTACTATTAGATTTTCAGATAGCTTCGTCTATTATGTGCCAAGAACATCAGTATTGGGATGTAACGAAATGGCGAAAAGTGATATTCGGTGATGAAAATCAATTTTGCCTTTCCAGAAATCGGTCAAACTAATATGTTATACATTTTATGACCAAAGAATTTTGACAGAAGCTTCTCGATGTCACAGCCAAATGATTATATCAGTGCATAAAAATTTAAAACGAAAAATATAAAGGAAGATCTACATTATTCCTTTTTTTGAAATAATATTAGATTATAAGAAGATCATTATAATTCATGAGTGATGTGTATTGACTGAATATATCAAAATAGTTTATGAATACGAGACAAAGATAAGAAAAAGTAATTATAAGGGTTCTTATCCATTTGGTTTACTTAGATCCGACTGTGGTTTAAATAAATTATGACGTGTACTATTTTTGTATATGTTTTATTTATATCTGTATTTTTACTGCATTGACATAAAAATAAAATTATGAGAATCGGAATTACACTTCTATTTGTTTTTCTGCTGAATTACAAACAGTATTATTCGTTATTATTTACGTTGCATCACAAATAAAAAATGAAAATCGAATATCATGACTTATGCAGGTATAATTACAAACCATCAATTAATCGTCGAGGTCTAGTTATGATATGGAGCCCTTTGAAGATTTTTCATAATTATGGTGGAAGCTCTTTTTTTCTAAATATTTGGCAGATATCACAGAAAATAAATAGATTTCATAATTCAAAAGTAAAACAAAAACGTTTTGTAATAGTCAAATGCTACAAAAAATACCATGGAATGTTTTGGCTTTAAAACGAAAAATACAAATCAAGGTGTGCATTATTACAAATAAAGAATAATGCAGAGCTTGCTTTATATTTTATGTTTTTATAGACAAAACAATCCATGGTGTATTTTTCGTAGCATTTAACTATTACAAAATATTACAAATAGTATCATGGAATCTTTTTTTTTGTTATTGAATATATTGTTTTCTTTATTGTAGAAAGCTAAATATTTTGCTTAAATTTAGTATGTATCCCAAAAATAAACAGTACATTTATTCTATATTATTGGGTATCATAAACAGTCAAATGGTTGCGCATTACACGATTTCGGAATTTTTTTTTAATTTTTATTTAAATCGAATCTCCATTATTTTTTCTTTAAAAATGAATTTTCTTTCATTAATTTTATTCTTTACCTTTTTTTTAACGGAATGAATATTTGTTCAAGGAATCATCCGTTCCTGTAATCAGTCATTATTAGTAATTTTTACGTCATAAGCAAACTTTTCACGATTTTAATATGATTGAAAACTATTTTTAACTTTTTTTATAGCTTAGTAAAATTTTTAACAAATATTGTTTTTTAATACCAATCTTGAACTACCCTTGTTGATTGTTTTTTTTGTCCATCAATCCATCGCTCTTTACAAGACTGATGCTTTTATCCAAACAACAAAAAATTAAAAAAAAATTATCTCAGTGATTAACAAGATTGGAATAGAATCCCAGTGGCTTATAAATATAACATACCATTTATTCTTTAAACAAAGATTTGTGGCATAGTTAATAATTTAAGCACATTTATTTAAAAATCTTCGTGCGATTCTCATAAAAGGTGATTCGAATTAAATACTTGGTTTTCAACATGTAGAAAATATTTATAATGAAGCATTTGATTTTGTTCCTATTTACACAAATACCTGTTGTTGGCGATTGGATTAACAAGAGAGAATGTCACAATTAAGTTATTCGAAGTTATTCATGTTATCATTGGTGTCTTTTTAATTGATTTATATCCATGTTATCATGTTATCATCCAGTTGGAACGAAGTTGGATGAAAAATTATTTCCATTATTTGGTATAAAATAGCAAGAAATATAGAAATATGCCTATTGTATAGTAAATAGAAATGTTACTATATATAGAAATGTAATATAGAAATGTTACTATTATATAGAAATGTAATATAGAAATGTTCCTATTTACACATATACCCGTTTTTGATGATTTTATTAACAAGTTAAAATTACACAATTTTAAGTTATTAGAATTTATCCATGTTATCATTGGTGTCTTTTTAATTGATTTATATCCATGTTATCATGCTATCATCCAATTGGAACGAAGTTGGATAAAAAGTTATTTCAATTAATTGGTGTAAAAAGCAAGTATTATAAAAATCTGCTCAATTTTAAATTGCTGTAAATACTGTATAAATGTGTTAATATAATTCCGTAAATATACGTATGACAAAAAAAAAAAAATTAAAATATTCTGTAATAATGTAACTTTTCGTAATATAAAATATTTCTACGATAATTCTATCTACCAATTTCAAGAAAATAATTTGAAATTCTTTTATCATTAGCGTCCTTATTTCACTTCAAGTCTTGCAATTTAAATTTATTATTGGATTCTCATTTATTTATTTCTCCTCGTCGTTTATTTTATTTCGTCATTTATTTTTCTCTTAAAATGGGGTAAAATACTGTATAAATTGGCTAATATAAAACCGTAGATAGATACAAAATAAAAAAATAAAAAATATTCTGTAATTTTTTGTAATCGTTTTTCTTTTTATATTGTAATTCTCTCTATAAATTTCAATTTGGTATAAATAGCAAAATAAACTGAAATTTTTTTATCTTTATAGAGTTATTTCATTTCAAAAACTTACACATTAAATTTATTATTGGGACCTCATTCATGTATTTATCATGCTACTCGTCGTTTTTTCAGTTCAAATTATAAAAATCGAAAAATCTGTACATTGTAAAGGAATTTAGAAATATACGTTACATCTGTAATAATGTATTTTTAAAGGACGTAAAATGCTGTATAAATGTGTTAACTTCAAGTAGAATAACGTAGATATACATTTCCTTTATAATAAAAAAATACATATCCTGTATTTATTCTGTTAATCGTATTTCTGTATAAATTTCAACAAAATAAACTGAAATTTTTTATCTTTAGAGTTATTTCATAACATTATTGGGATATTCGATAATTCTATCTACCAATTTCAGTATAAATGTGTTAAAAATAATTTATATTTCATTTTTTTATGTTAATTATTTCCAAATATTTTTTATCCAAAATGAAACCCCACATTGTAAAAGAATTTAGAGATATTACATTAATATATTTTTTTCTTACTTCAATTTTCCTTTCCTCGATTTATACCCTTGGGACATCGTTTCAGGAATATCCCTTCGCTAACCATCCTGTATTTTTGCCCCTTCTTCCTCATCTTTTTTTTAAACGAATATAACTATACGCGTTGCCATGGTAACACGCTCACCGACGTAGCCCCAAAGCAAACCACTTCTCTTGACCCCTTAGGAAAGAAGTTATCGAACGCAGCAAGTCAAATGGGGCATATTCCCAGAAATTGATCTAACTTTTTTTTGCGTTTTCCGTTTTTGCATTAAGTCGCGCACTATCTCTCTTGGGCAATGTCTGGCAATGTGCTAAGATGATCACGGCAAAAATAAATCGAAATAAAATTAAAGGAAAATATTTTTCAACACAAACGTTTCATCTTTTTTGAGGAATAATTTTTCTCTCCCTTCCTTATCCAAGAGGAGTAAAAGAGAAGAGATTCAAAGATGTAGGAGAAAAAAATAAAGGAAATAACTATACAGAAAAAACTTTCCCCACAGTTAAAAATCGAAGATGCTATTGTCAGCGTATATTTGTGTAGGAATATTTTTTTAGTGTTCTGGTCGCGACTACTGAAAATAAAGGGATACGTGATTCTAAAGGCCTGCACCGGTTGTATAAACGGGAAAATGAAAAACCAGGATATTTTTGGAAAAATTGGGACGAAGTTGGATAAAAAGTTATTTCTATTTTGAAGTAAAAATATCATTGCATAGATTTCGAAAAATTCCTCAGTTTTTGCGTTCTCCGTTCACCATATTGTTAATATTTTTGCTGAATTTCAATTCAATTCTTGATTTTTTTAACGTAGAATATTTTTCAGTATAAGATTAATTTTCTAATAATTCGGTGTTTGTTTCTACCACATATTCTTCAATGGTGCAACAGCCACATGGTGGGCCAAGACTGTATCCTACTGGCAGATGTCTTTAGCCCTACACCCAACAGTCTTATTGAACCCGGACCTACGACTTAAGGTGGATTCCGAACCACTACAAGCAATGGGAAATATCTCTTGGGAAATGTCTGGCAGTGTGCTAAGATGAGCACAGCAAAAATAAATCAAAATAAAATTAAAGGAAAATATTTTGGATAGCACACATAACACAAACGTTTCATTTTCTTGAGGACTAATTTTTTTCTCCCTCCTTCCTTATCCAAGAGGTAAAAGAAAGGAGATTCAAAGATGTAGGAGAAAATTTTTTTTTTTTTTGAAATAACTATAAGGAAAAACTTTCACCACAGTTAAATATCGAAGATGCTTATTGTCAGCGTATATTTGTGAGGAATATTTTTAGTGTTCTGGTCGCGTCTACTGAAAATAAAGGGAAACGTGATTGTAAAGGCCTGCACCGGTTGTATAAATGGAAAAGGAGAAACCAGGATAGTTTACTTTTTTTTGGGGAAAAAAATTGGGACGAAGTTGGATAAAAGTTATTTCTATTTTGAAGTAAAAAAATATCATTGCATAGATTTTGAAAAATTCCTCAGTTTTTGTGTCCTCCGTTCACCATATTGATAATATTTTTGTTGAATATCGATTCAGTTGTTGCTTTTTTTTAACGTAGAATATTTTTTCGGTATAAGATTAATTTTTCTAGTAATTCGGTGTTTGTTCTTACCACAAATTCTTCAATGGTGCAACAGCTCCATGGTTGGGCAGGAGCTGTCTGGATACTGGCAGATTCCCAAATATGAGATGTTTTCTTTTTACGGGGTATGGTTGCCAACCTTACGCCCAACGCTCTATAGTCATATTAGACTGGGACCTGCAGCTTAAAGTGGATTCGAACCACTACAAACAACCTTCGGAACTCGAACCCTTTTATCACATACGTAGTAAATAAAATATTTAGACTTTTGAAGAAATAAAATTAATTTTGATGAATATTTGCTCACAGGATATGGAATTCAGAAATCATTTTCAAATAAATAAAAACACTGATAAAATATGGGCCTGAATGGCCAAGTGTCTGCGCTCTGGCGCTCGGGGGCCATAGGTTTCAGGTTCGAGTCCCGGCGGTGTCATGGATGTTTATAGTGGTTCAGAATCCACTTTAAGCCATAGGTCCAGGTCTCTATAACTGTAAGAGCGTTACGGAGCAGAAGTCAGACTTCTGCCTACGGGTGCTCCATCAGAACAGAAGCTGCACTCCTCTTCACTCCTTCCATGAGGGATTCGACAACCACAACTGATAAAATATATATTTATAAGCATATATCTACAGTAACCTCTCTGTAATCTAATGTCGGATTAGAGATTTTGCAGGATTATGGAGAGTCAATATAATTTTAAAAAGGAATATCAAATAGATAAAAATTTAAACGATTAAAACATGTACATATTTAATGTGTTTACTAATTCTGAATCAGTGTAGAATATATAAATATCTGACAAATGCAAGAAACATTGTGTCGCCATCTGGCGGTGAAGTGAAAAGCCTGAATCCATACAAAAAAAATAAAGAAGGCTCGATCGGTGCCGGAGTACCGAACTATTGAATGCCGGATTAAAGAGAGGTTTTTTGTATTTATAATTTTTTAAAAAAAAGTAGTTTTAATGAAATCATGTAATCTACATATTTGTGCTGATGCAAAAAAATTAGAATAAATAATTCAAGCCAAATAATATAGCAAAATTGAATAAACAAAAAGGTTGAATCTATATATTTTATAAAGTATTGCATGAAAGTTGTTCAACTTTGTTAAAAAAAATGGTGAAAAACAAATCTAGTTTTTACTGCAAAAATACACTTAAGGTATATTTTTAATAATTATTTCAAAACTGCGACTGATAATATATTTTCATTTCCATAGATTTTTAAAAATATTTTTATAAATATCAAGGAAGATATTAATCTTAAAAAACTTAAAGATCTGTACAAGTAGAATAAAAGAACATAATTAGATAAAATATATAAATAAATTTTCATGATGCAATTATTTAAATCATTAAATTTATAATGAATATAATTTGTAAATATTTAAAATATTTAAGGTGCTTAATGAACTACCACTGTGAGCATAATGCAAATAATTTTTTTAGAAGTAATGTACATATATTCTTGATTTTTAATCTCACTATTTTTCAAACAGTTATTTCTAAAAATGAAAGAAATTGAAAATAAAATCGGTAAAATTCAATACTGATATTTATAAATCTAAAAGGTTTTTAAATGAATAAAAATTACAGAATAAAGGGATTGATTCAGATATTTTTAATACTTGTATCATACAAATATGGCTAAATGGCTTTAAGATCAATAATAAATATTCAGACGATAGAAATAATGATAATATTTATTTCATTATTTAGTATGAATACTCAATTGGAATACATAACGATTATTTTCATATTCTTGTTTTATATATAATTTCTTCATGGTTTATAAATACATATAACATATATGATTAATGCATTTGATTTATACTGTTTTAGGGCTAAATGTTTCGTTACATTCACGAATAAAAATTTCTTCCTTGTTAAACTTTTGAATTCGAGAGCTTTTTAATTTTTTTTACAGTTAATTACATTTTGGAATAGTAATAATGCGGTTACCGATACCAATATTACCGATACCAATACAATTATGAAACTTTATTCTCTACTTGATAGTTATGTCGGTATATAATTATCTATATAAATCAGTTAACTTATGAATATTTCCGATTTTGAAGTGATTATTGTCATCAAAATATCCTCATTACCCTAATATCAAATAGTCATCATAATATAATCATCAAAATATCCTCATTACCCTAATATCAAATAGTCATCAGAATATAATCACCAAAATATCCTCATTACCCCAACATCAAATAGTCATCATAATATAATGATCAAAATATCCTCATTACCCTAACATCAAATAGTCATAATATAATCATCAAAATATCCTCATTACCCCAATATCAAATATTCATAATATAATCATCAAAATATCCTCATTACCCTAATATCAAATAGTCATCATAAATCATCAAAATATCCTCATTACCCTAATATCAAATAATCATTATAATATAGTCATCAAAAATATCCTCATTACCCTACTTTTTGATCTGTCAATTCCTCAACTTAAGAAATAAAACATTTGCAGTATTTTTATTAACTTTCTCATTAAATATGCTTGATTTCAAAAATTTACATTTGCTGACAATGTCAATGTAATACCGTAGTGGGTGACGATTTGTTTATGCAGTTGGAACTGGGGTGGTCGGGTTGAAGGTCTCACAACTTTAAAAACACACCACTTTAACTACAAGCACGTAAACAACACCACGTACAATAATTGATACACAACATACAACTCATTTAAAACATTTTTTTTTTTCTTTCTAATGCAGCAGGAAAATACTTAACCAGCTTGGTCTTGGATGCCTTAAGGCAAGCGCTGCACAGACGTTATCACTTTGCATTACCCAGGGGGCGCGTGTAACTTGAAGATAGCCACGGACGCGGAGTAACAGTGCCCCCCGCAACTCTCTACGATCCTATTAGACCGGGACCTATGGTTTAAAGTGGATTCGAACCACTACAAACATCCATGGCACCACCCGGGACTCGAACCCGAAACCTGTGGTACCGAGCGCCAGAGCACTAGCCACTCGGCCATTCAGGCCCACTCATTTAAAACATCTAATTATACTTTTTGTGGAAATACTCCACTTCTATCTCTCGGGATGAGAGTTCGTAACTAACGGCAGCGCCTGTTTTTGTCGTACGTCCTCTTGGGCGAGAGTCTCTATGCCAATTGACGATTTCTTCTGTACGACGCAAGGAGACGCTCTTGCAGTGAGTAGGAGGAAACATGGTTGCGTCGGTGGAAACAAGGTTACAATTTGTGAATTTATTTGCTGAAGATATCTTAAATGATAATGATTGTTAATAAGTTAAACAAGCATTATCATCCTTATCATTACACTTATAAATCCATTTTTTATTAGAGCATTACTTGGAGGTAATTAAATAAAATATTTTTTTTTTAGTAGCTTCTTTTTACATTTTGAAAAACTTCAATTCAATGAAAGTTCAATATTTCATTCGTTGACCGGAGAGATTTTCATAAAGGTCATATGCGAGAAAAAGACTAAAATGTCAAAATCTTCAATGCTGTTTTTTCATATTTAGTCAAATTTAAAACAAATAAAGTTAGAAATGTGACAGTTTTTGAAATCTGCTTCAATTTCAAATATTTGTGTTGCTGTTTTTAGTGATGTGAGGATTTTCTCCTTTCATCCGTTTTCCATCTGTATATATTCAAGTTTGGATTTGAAAAATAAACAAATTTTGTTCTAGGGATTTATTTCATTTATTTTCGCTTCAAATATATACTTTATACTGTTGCATTTTTAGATTTAAATGTATTAATTTCTTTAAATGTAATTTCTTCAGAATTTCGAAAAGGAAAAAAAAAAAAAGTTTATTCTTCTTTGGTACGTACCAACTTTGGAAAAAAGGTAAAAAGTAAAACAATAGCCTTTCATAAGAATACATTCCACTGCCATTTGGTAATAATTATTACACATGGTAATTATTGGTTGAGGGTGGTAATAATAATATTAAATTTTGGCATATATAATATTTTGATTTCTGAGAATTTGCATTTATATTTTGTTTTTATATGTGACACATATTTAGATCCCGTGTCTTTTTAAAAAAAATTCATTATAGTTTTTAGATTCTTATACAAACATAGCAAAATATAAACATAAAAAATCGAACTAATGACTCAGTGGCAACGCGCGCCGTCGGTAGGCATTAACGTGGAGGTTCAATACGCTGGCGCTTTGCCCTCCAGACACTGTTTCAAAAAACCAGGAGACTCGACGATGGACCAGGAGACGATGGTTTTTGTGATGTTCACATCTTGCCTCATTAGTCGGATTACCTGTTTGGGAAATTTCCCAGGTTTTCCCATACGATCCGCAAACGCGGGTTAGTTCCCCTTAAAGATCCTCCCGGAATGCACTGCCCTCCTTCAGCGACACACGGAGCCAAGTCAGACTTCTACCTACTGCCCAGCGCAACAGAAGCTGCCCACCCTTTCCTTCCTTCCATGAGACCACATGGGTTTTTTGGGCTTGGTCTAGATTGTTGCTGCCTAGTGGGATTAGAAACAAACAAATATATAATAATATATTATAATAAATTGATGCCTTGAATGTGATGATGGTAAATTGATTGCTAGATTTGATTCTATTAAAAAATAATGCCTTGCAAGCAAATAATTTTTTTCTCTCGATTACAAGAATTAATATTTTATTTAACAATTCCATTTTTAAATAAACTTGTTTGATCATTTTGACAAATATGAATAATTTTCTATACAGTAATATTGTTATAGTTTTATTTTCACCTCATTTTTAAATGCATATCGATATATAGATTGATGTTTAAAATTTTGTTATTTATTAGAGTCTATATAAAAGAATACATCTTTTAATTTTATGATGAAACAACTATTTCTATTAATTTTGAGGACAATATATAAATTTTACTCATTTGTTAAACGCAGCCTATTTTATACTTTTTATTTACAATTTCTAAAATTAGTGCCATCTTGGATACAATATTTTTAATACAAATTTATTATTTGGATACAATATTTTTAATACAAATTTATTGTTTGGATACAATATTTTTAATACAAATTTATTGTTTGGATACAATATTTTTAATACAATTTATTATTTGGATATAATATTTTTAAATAAATTAAATTTAAATGAAACAATCGTTGTATTAATGCCTGTGAATAATTTATGACTATGACTTATTGTAAAAAATTAACTGGTTAACATCTGCAAAATTCTCAGAACTATCTTACCTTTTTGGAAAATATTTATTAATTAATAAGAATGAGATAAAAGATATTCAGATATTTAAAGAAAGGTCAATTAATTCAAATATATATTTAAATATATAAATAATCCATTAGATAAAAGATATTGGGGTATTTAAAGAAAAGTCAGTTAATTAAAATATATAATTGAAATATATAAATATTCAATTAAATATAAAGATATTGGAGTATTTAAAGAAAAATCAGTTAATTCAAATGTATAAGTAGTCAATTAAATCAAGATATTGAAATAATTAAAGAATAGTCAATTAATTTATATATTAAAACTAAGGAAAGCGTATAATTAATTGTTATCTTTTAAAATACTCTGATTTCTTTATGAATTTCCCTGTTCTGAAAAAATGAGAATTATAATTGATAGCAATGATAATTCTAACTAATGATATGCATCATGATTATAAAATTGTATTTAAAAATATTATCTTTATTTTTAAATTTATTGAAAAACTCTGGTTATTTACTTTTTTGACATAAATATAGAAAACAGGCTAAAAAAAAAAAAACAGCAGTGAGTGGAAAGATTCGTTCATTGCCTTTATTGTGTTTACCAACTCTCTGTATCTTATAACAACAAGCTGTTTATTTTTAGTTTAGTGTTTTTATTTATTTCCGTTATTCCTCAGTTTATTCTACCTAATTTTTTATTTCCGCTTGTTCAGCAACCTTATTTTTTCTTCCGGATATCGCATAACATGATATTCGCAGGCAATTTAACAAGTACGCAAACGTCGGTTGGGATGACTTCGTGTTCTGAGACAATCTATTTCCTTTCTAATACCTAATTTTTAGCTTGTTAAGGATACCTTTACTCCAGGTCTGAAACACTGGACGTTGGAAATATTGTACTCCGGACTAACGATGCTGTTCTCTGTTTGGCTGGACGGGAAGCTTTTTGTTTGTTGATTTTTATTTCAAAAGACGGGTTTCTGTTAGATAATTAAATGCATCTGAAATAAAGAAATTTAATGTGTTTCTACAATTTGATTGTTTTTATTTTTAATAGGGTTGTGTTTTGTATTATATTATTAGATATATCTTTAGAAAGGAAATAGCCTGAAACGGCCTGGTGTGTTGGGTTTCGGAACTAACGGTACTTGGAGATACTGTGTTATATTACTATGTTTAATTTCAGAAAGGAAATGGGCTGAATATGCCTGGTGTGTTGGGTTTCGGAACTAACACACTTTGAGATACCAAACCGAAATCTTTTGAAGGAGGGCACAATAAGATGGCACGACGTGTCTTGTGTCATGTTTCTACGTTTAATTTCGAAAATGAAATGCGCTGAAGCAGACATGAGTGTTGGGTTTCAGAACTAAGGGCACTTGGAGATGCCAAACTGAAATCTTCCGAAGTTTGTCTCGATAAGATGGCACGACGTGTTCTGTGTTATGTTTCTACGTTTAATTTCGAAAGGAAATGGGCTGAAGCGGACATGGTGTGTGTGCTGGGTTTCGGAAGTAAGTGCGCTTGGAGATGCCAAACCGAAAGCTTACGAAGATGGGCACTATAAGATGGCCCGGCGTGTTCTGTGTTATGTTTATACGTTTAATTTCGGAAAGGAAATGGGCTGAAACGGACAGGGTGTGCTGGGTTTCGGAAATAAGTGCGCTTGGAGATGCCAAACCGAAAGCTTACGAAGATGGGCACTATAAGATGGCCCGGCGTGTTCTGTGTTATGTTTATACGTTTAATTTCGAAAGGAAATGGGCTGAAGCGGACAGGGTTGCTGGGTTTCGGAACTGAGGGCGCTTGGAGATGCCAAACTGAAAGCTTCAAATGTAGACACCATAAGATGGCATGGGGTGCTCTGTGTTATGTTTCTACGTTTAATTTGGACCGTTAAGTTGGTTTCTACGTTTAGTTACGAACCAGTGACTCAGTTGCTATGTTTTATAATGAAAGGTCCCTGATGAAGGAAGCTGAAAGCTTCCGAAGGTGAGCACGATATGATGGTACGACGTGTTTTGGGTATGTTGCTACATTTGAAAAAGATTGATGCTTGGTCCTGTAAATTATTATTTTTTCGTTTTCTGAATTTTGGGAATATTTTCTGTATAGTTTTTTTTTTTAAAACACATAAACTTTTAGTAATTGTTCAATTTTTATTCTTCTTTTAAAAATTTTCATGATTGATAACTGAAATTTCTTTTTCATTCTAAACAGCATTTGGTAAATTTTAAAATTTATTTTTCTTAACTTTCCTTAATCTTAACTTTCCTTTTAACTTAACTTTTATGAATACTGAATCCTTAAACAGATAAAATATTTGTAAAATCCTGAACTGGAAAATAACTAGTAGGGAACATGAGACTATTACATCTATAAAAGTTCAGCATTATTCAAAAATATATTTACAGAAATGTTTCGTTTAAGCGAGTTTTTAAAAATGAAACATTTCGAAATCAAGCTGAATAAGACTATAAAAGTGGGGGAAAAAGCGTTGAATATAACGGCATTCAAAGCAATAACTTCAAAAAATTCCCTCAATTTCTTTTTTTATATTGTTCGATAAATATGTTCACTGAAGTAATAGCATTTCGCCGCTCAAAGATAGGCAATGCTAACAATTTGAATCTGAGAAGAAATATCAAATTTTCTTACAAACTTTAACTCATGTTGGAAAAACAGAAAATTTTTTACGTACAGAGCAATTGTGGGACTTAAATTTGATAACTCCTTACTAAAATAACCTGTATTATGAGAAATGCCTTTTTTAAATTTGAATAAAAATACTTTTTTTCTTTTGATTACCTTTACATCTTACAGGGCTGTTATTCAATATTTTTCACAAAATACTTCAAAATGCCACGAAAATAAGGATCGAAAATATTTTTTTAAACTATTGCTTTCACATCGCAGTTGCAGGTTGAAGAAAAAAAATGTTTGCAGGCAACTTTTTCTAACGATAACAATTGCCGATGGACATTGTGAGATATATTTTATTCAGAAGTTCGGAGGATGTATTTTTTTAAATGGAGCTTTACATTCATCCATTTCAGACACTCTATCTGAAAATACCATTTCTGGGAAGGGATATTTCTAGAATTGTACAGGGAGATTTAAATAGTCAGGAGACAAGTCAAACTCTCTGGCTAAAAAGGCCATTTATAAATACATTTCACAAAGCGTACATATCTCACAGAGGGATGAAGCAGATACTACATTCGGAGATAACCTGATGGCGGGGGATGTAGGGGTTCTACAAGGTTGGAGGAAGACTAATCCCAAGAGATCTCTCCCCCTACCAGCAAAGAATGCCACTGGGATAAAGCAAGCCCCTTTACTTTTTGCACTATGTTCCTCCCTTTCGCCGATGCCCAGCCAATTCTGATATGAAAGGACAATGCTCTTATTGGATCACAGATGGTGACAGACCCGCCAAAACGAACTATCCTTTGGACTTGTCAGCAAAGTCCGAGAGAAGTCTACCCGCTTTGTGTCTCTTCGGACACTGCTCGGGTCATAAAGGAAAAAAAAAAATTCTATTGAGGTCGACTTTCTTCATCTCTTTGTTCTCCCTTCCTCATTGCCAAATCTTCTTCTCCTACCTCCTATGTCTCTGTCTCTGTCTCCTTTTCTTTTCGTTTTTTTTTTATCTTGCAGGGAGATATATCCATACTTGCGCAGATTGTCTACCATAAGATCGTTCCCTTGTTTTCACCTGAGAGAGTGGATAAACAAAGGTTGGCCGATTCAAGTACAAGATAGCATATTACTTCCCTGCTGTGTCATATTTTGGAGACTGTTTTTGAAAAATATATAAAACTTGCGAAATAAAAAATATCGCCCACACGCACTGGTATATTTTAGATATACAGAAAAGCCAAAAATAAGAAAAATATGAGAGGGGAGAAAGAAGATCTCGAATATATAAATTGAATTTTCTAAAGACATTTTGTTTGATGTTTCTACGTTGTCTTCTTTTTTTTTTTTTGTCGTTTGTTTTTTGTCTTTTTGATTTTTTTTTTTCTGAAGATATACAAACTGGAGATAAAAAAAAATATTTATATAAATCACTAAATGTTTTAAGTACGCTTTTGAAAGTTTTTATTAATAAATCCCACTGTTGGTTTTTTAATTGCAATTCAAGATCATTTGATTTATGCGGTATTTACAAATATTGAAGTATTGGTTCAGTAAATTCGCTTCTCTTTAAAATTTCTTTATTTCTTAACTTCTTTCCTTCACAAATATTTCAAATCAGACCTTGAAATTATCGATAGCAATGTCTCTAAATGTACTGAAGATATCTTTATATTGATTATTATTAGGATTAATGGTTTACATTTCGTAGAATTATCATTACTTGCAGAAAAAATAGAACATTTAATTTTCTAAAGACATTTTGTTTGATGTGTCTACATTGTCTCCTTTTTTACTTTCTTTTTATTTGTCTTTTGCTTTTTTTTTTCTGAAGATGTACAAACTGGAGACAAAAAAATATATTATATAAATTACTAAATATTTCAAGCACACTTTATGAAGTATTTATTAATAAGTCAAACTGTTTATTTATTAATTGCAAGGTAAGATTACTTGATTTATGCGTTATTTACATAATACTGAAGTATTAGTTAAGTAAAATTGCTTCTTTCTCTCTTTTTTTCTTAATTTTTGTAACTTCTTTCTTTTTTACAAATATTTCAAAGCAGAACTTGAAATTTAAGATAGCAATGTCTTTAAATATGCTGAAGATATCTTTGTATTGATTGTTATTAGGATTAGTGCTTTACATTTCGAAGAATTATCAACATTTTCAGAAAAAAAAAAATTTCCAGATAATTTACTTTATTTTGCTCCTTTTCGTCATATTTGACAGTATTTTTATTTTTGTAATTATCAAATATTAATATTAAATTGAAACCTTAAATAGCTTTTACATATGTTAATCTAATTCCCTTTCTAATGAGTTATTTGCATTTAATTAATGTTTTAACCTTGATTTTAAAAAGAAGGGGCTATTACTAAATTATTTATATTGTTTAACATTTTAATAAATAGTAACATATTAAATAATAGCCTACAAATAATATATTTTTTCGTATCGTTATCTCGGTAGACACCAAACATCTAGACCAAGTCCAATAATACGCGTGGTCACATGAAAGGAGGGAAAGGGGGAGGAGCTTCTGCTGTGATGGAAGTAGATGTCTGATTTAACTCCGGACACTAAAGGAGGGCAGTGCTTTCTGGGAGGACTTTAGGGATAACTACCCTCATTTGCGTATCGCATGGGTGAAACCTACCAAACTCCCACCATGTTATCCGAGCTTCCAAGATGCTGAACATCACAAACGCCCTCGAGTCCACTTTTTTTTTGAAAAGTCTACAAAAGTCGCCATCTGATGGAACCTCAGCCTTAATACTCACCAGCGACGCCCTTTGTCACAGATCCACCATTCGGGCACACATAACATGAAAATGATTTATGTAGTTTGCTTTGTGCTCACTTATCTATTCCACGAACAGTCCACTTATGGGTGAAGAAAAAGGGTATTGCCTTCCGTGTGAACTTTTAAGATTGACTGCCCTTATTTGCTTGCCCTGGGAAGAAAACAAGAAAACTCCCATCAATCAGCCTTACTATCGTCGATTCGAGACGCTTATAATCATCATTGAATCTCCTTATTTCTGAAAGCAGTGACTGCAATGAACACCGAACCAGAGCCCCTATATACTAGCTGCATATGTTAGGCAGTGTGTATATATTAGACATTGTGCCATATGCATATGTCAGACAGTGTACATATGTTAGACATTGTACCATATGCATATGTTAGACAGTGTGCCATATGCATATGTTAGATAGTGTGCATATGTTAGACATCCTCGAGTTAAAACATTATTTAACATTTTAATTTTTCAAACTATATAGACATGCATTTTCATTTCAATTTTTATTATTAGAAGATTTTGTAAATGTTGCAAATGCATTTTCAATTTTTGCAAGTATCTTAAGAAAATTATTTGAAGTTTCTTACGTTTAGATGTTTGATTTATGATCAAATGGAATTTTTGCTAAAATTAACTGTCTGAATTTCACTTTTTTTTTTTTTTTTATTGTATCAATTCGTATTCTTCAACTTTCTTGGTATAAGATACTTTTAACCCAGAATGCATTAGTTTAAGAACTAATATGCATAATTTAGCTTCCCCGTGGAAAGGTTAAAAAACGCATCGTACTTACTCTCAGGAAAATTTTTATTTGGATTTTAAAAACGGGAAGCAAGAGAAATTTTAATGTATTTCCTCTTAATTAAGAAGTTCCCATAATAACAAGCTCCTCGAAGACTGTGCGATGCCAACGAAAGCATCTTATGTGATGGGTCGTTACATGATGTCAAAATCACTTACAGCACTAATGCTTGCTTTAATCAACCTTGATGTTGAACCCTCTCAAAATTCCCATTAAGTTAGAGTAAATGAGAATAAAAACTGTATTCATTATTCCATCATTAGCTACCTTATTTTCGTCAAAAGCATAATTACTTTCTAAGGCAACTTAATTGTTAGATGAAAATTCCAGAATAAACATAGAATTAAATGCAGCTAATAATAATTCCAGGTAATGGCTGTATTTCTGCAAAGAGGATAGTTACCCCAAATTGCATTCCAAGGAAAAAATGCTTTCAGGAATAATGTAAAAAAAAAATCAATGTTTTCTGTAATAATATAAGCAAATTTATTTAAAGAATTACTGTTGTCGACATTGTATAGTTTTATGCGAAACTAAATTAGTCCAAGGCAATTAGACTGTAAAAAAAACACTAATATATCCTTGTATGCTTCTTTTTTAAATTAAGAATATTCTAACTGTAAAAAGACCGACATAAGTACATGCTGCAGATTTTTTGTTTTTTTTAGAATTCTAAAGTTCTGCAAATTCAGTTAAATTCTCTAAATTTGTGAATAATTAAATAATCTGGAATGCGTGGATGTATGAAATATTTTATATGCATAACTTATCATTTATGTTAGACCACATATTTATATAATAACATTACTTTGTAAATAAAGTAACATTAGCACTGTATTGGCAAATATTCTTAAAAGTGGAGCTCTAAAGCCCTGCAAATTCAATCAAACTTGCTAAATTTGTGAATAGTTAAATAAATTAGAATGCGTGAATGTATGAAGTGTTTTATATGCATAATTTATCATTTATGTTTAAAGACCACGTATCTAAACATTATTACATTACTTACATTTTGTTTCTTAATTTTTTTCTGTCGCGCTGTATTATTTTTCGTCAAAATAAAATGAACAAATTTAATAAAAATGAATTGTTATTATAGACGTATTAGATAAAATTTATTATTATTTTTTAGAAAGAGATTATGAATTTTTCGTGTATAAAATAAATTTAATGTAGTTAATATATCCTTAGTAGTTCTATGAGGCCTGGTGTTCTTTTAAAAGTATTATTGGAATAATACAATTTATCATGGATTTTGTTACATTGTATAAGGTCAAATCTTATAAGCCTCCTAATATTTAATTTATTTAGAGGGTGGGTATGCCTTTTGGTGACAACGGGCTATTTACATAGAGGCTAGACAGGATTATATTACTACTTAGATAATTTGGTGTCAAAGAAAAATAATGAGCTATAAAAGTTCTGCTTAATTGCTGCACAGTTAGTGCTTTGTTATTGCTGTACAACAACAAAACATCTGGACAACTAAAATATATTACTTGAAACATACATCATGCAAATATAATTTCACATATAAATATTTAATATTTAAATAATTTTACATTGTATAAGGTCAAATTTTATAAGCCTCTAATATTTACTTTATTTAGAGGGGTGGGTATGTTTTTGTTGTCATAGCGTTATTTATCTAGAATTATATTACTACTAAGATTTTGTCTACTGCCTAATTGCTGCACTGATAGGTTTTGTTGTTGCTGTACAACAACAAAACAACTGGACAACAAAATATATTACTTGAAACATAAATCATGCAAATATAATTTCATATATAAATTGAGATTCGGGTATAAGGTCAAATTTTATAAGCTTCCTAATAGTTACTTTATTTAGAGGGTGGGTTTTTGTTGACATAGCGTTATTTATCTAGAGGCTAGAGAGGATTATATTACTACTAAGATAGTTTGTCTAAGAAAAGATCTGCCTAATTGCTGCACTGATAGTGTTTTTTTGTTGCTGTACAACAACAAAACAACTGGACAACTAAAATATATTACTTGAAACATACATCATGCTCATATAATTTCATATATAAATATTTAATATTTACCATGAATTCGGTTACATTGTATAAGGTCAAATTTTATAAGCCACTTAATAGTTACTTTATTTAGAGGGGGTGGGTATGTTTTTGTTGACATAGCGTTATTTATCTAGAGGCTAGAGAGGATTATATTACTACTAAGATAGTTTGTCTAAGAAAAAGATCTGCCTAATTGCTGCACTGATAGTGTTTTGTTGTTGCTGTACAACAACAAAACAACTGGACAACTAAAATATATCACTTGAAACATTGATCACACAAATATATTTTCATATATAAACTTTAAATAATATAACTTTTCAAATAATATTTAATTGTTGGAACAAAATTAAATTGCTATTTAATTATTTAAAAATGGATTACTTAAATGGTCAGCATTTAATGCCAAACTTAGAGAAATCGCAAATACTAGTTCTACAAATGTAAGAAGAAAAATTAGGAAAGTATCAAAATTACTAGAACGGTGCTTCATTTTTTAAAAAAAGGTATCGATATGCTCATTAAAGGGAATATATTTTTAAGAATATTAACAGCACATATTCATTTTCCGAAATTTCTTTAGACGTTAAGAGAATATGTTGCTTGAACAGCAGTTAATGAAAATATGTTACATTCTAAACATAAATACGTAACCCTAAATAATTGACATATAACAAACTAATAACTGACAGTTATGTCAAAAAAAGACTCAATGGTACTAAAAGTTATGAAGAAAAAAATATCTACAAACTACTTTTAGTCATCAGAAAAATAACAAACGCATTTCTTTATTGAGACTTGAAATGTTATTCACTAGACATCAAATTCTATTTCTTTAGAATGTTAAGTTGTCACTTTCAGGTGTTCCTAAGAAATTACATACAAAAACAGTTTTCTCGGTAGGAAGAAAACTTTTGTATCAAATGTCCAGGATTTTTATTTAAAAAACTGACCCCAAAAGTATTTAGGAATATGAAGAAAATTTTCACGTAAAAAAATAAGAAGCTGATATTATTAATTTAATTAATATAAAAAAATGTTAAATACGTTACTTCTGCGAGAAAATATCCAACAAGTTTGAACTTTAAACGAGTTTTGAAAGTAAACATCTTATTGTAAGTTATACTAATTCAACTTTGAAGCCAAGAGACCTGCATAATTGTTACAAAAATTTTATTTCCAAACATATATTCCTTTACACATACAAAAAAATATTATAAAAATAAAAATAAAATAAAAATAATTATAAAAATAAACAGTCACTGAAATGTGACATTTTAGCATGACATTTACTGATACCATATTAAATTCAGCAATTTCAGCTTCAAAACAATTATATCTTTAAATGTAATATGCATAATCAATGTTTACAAGATTGTTCACGACGTTTCTAGAAATTTCGTCAAATTTCTGGGGTGTATTTGATGACGTTGAACAGAAAGTGATGAAGAAGTCAGTTAGTGTTGAAAATATAAGCAATTAATGAAATAACAATTACGTAAAAATGTGGTTTTAAACTCATTTTTGCATTTCGGTAACTGCTCCTTCATTAATACTGTGGTATTTATGTTACGAATTTTCTAGAATGTGATTATTGGAAAAAAAATATCAACAAAAATATCAAATATCAGATTGGAAAAAATATCCACTAAAGAAATCTTATGCGTTTTATTACGTAAATATTTCCTAGAGAGAAACTGTAGGTCCGGTCTGTTTAGCCTAAAGTGTGTAGAAGATGACCGTGAGCTACAAACCAAACCTATAGAGAGAAAACAATAATTTCTTTAACAATAAAAATTGTTTAATTGTATTCATAAGTATAATTATATTCAAAATTATTTAGAAAATTATCTAATTGCAGCAATAACGAATCGTTTCAAATCTATTGCTATATTAATGTACTGAACAAAATTGATTTTCAATAAATAAAAAAAAATTTACAGATAGTTTAAGCAGATACGGTACTTGAGAAACAGCTGATTATTTTTGTAACGTCTCAAGAAATCATTTGGGAAGCATGAAATTCAAAATATAGAGACAATATTTTGTAACTAAAAGATGATGAATGCATACTATTGCAAAAGTGAATAAAAATAAATGCAGTATGGAATTAAGCAAAAATATACATCGAAAGAGTAGTATTGATTAAAAGATTGTATGTTCAAGTGGGAGAATAACAAACAAATGCTTCTTCAGAAGAAATAACACCTGCCTTAATTGCAATAGTTGCTTGCCACAATCTTTCCATATTTAACTGTATAATACAACATTTATTGAAGTAATAGTACCCATTCTGTAACGGTCATATATTTCAGTTGTTGGGAGCTGTCCTGTGGATATAATCCTACTGAAAGTTTCTCCTACAAGGCACCTTACATTGCCTGATGTTAAAGGGGAAAAAATTAGAGTCTCTCTCTTCATATCAACTTGCCCCGAAATTCGCTAACTAACTTGAAAACTAATCTCATCTCTAAAAGGACTTTATGTCATTGAAGAGATGTTTAGTTTGTCGTTATCCCAGTTTTCAATGAGATGCAGAGTTCAAGATGGTGGATAAAAACGCCTCATTAAAGAGGCGTCTGGCTACAGTAAATTATTAGACTGTAGCCAGACATTTATTGTTCGGCTACAGTAAATTATTAGACTGTGGCCAGACATTGCCATTGTCCCCATTGCCATTCGTAATACTGATTGAGAAATGTTAGTTGCTGATTGTTGTTGATATCATTTCGCCTGAAAGTATTATACATGTGTCATCGATTTCTCAGCCTTCTACCACCACATTTCTTGTAGCTATGTCTGTTGTTTCGTGTTGCTTCTTATAGCTGCATATGTTCCAAGTTCGGAAAATACACTTTTGACTATTCGAATTTTTTGGACTGTGTCTATTACCGAATTTAATGTTCTTTAATTGATGATATAAAGGAGAATTTATATAATTAATCTCCAAAATATTAATTGCTCCTGGATTGTTTTAATTAATTCAATTCCAGTATAAAAATAATATTTTTGTCCTGCCAAATAAAATAGTTTAGATACTTTTTCAAGGAAATTTCAGCAAGAGGACTTTGAGCTTTAGTTACGTTATCTCCCTTTTCGAATTATTTAATTATTTTTCTAGTTAACAAGCATCCTTTTATTAACAATATAAAAGCAACTTTGTATTATAGAAGAATAATTTTGCTCTTTTTTAAGTTATATATTCAACAGATAATTATTCATGAAAAAGACCCGTAAATAAAATCTACTTACAGATTTGCATTATAAAAGAAATGTTCTATCAATTAATCTTATTAATTTAATTGATTTTAAATTAGGCTAAATGAATTGAAATTAAAAATCTCGCAAAATAAACTTCAGAATTCAATTGCAACCAAAATAATGGAAACAATTCAAGTTACTATTTATTTAACTAAGTTAATTATTGAATAGATTATTTAGTTACTTAGAATTAATTGAAAAATAATATATGTTATAGCTACAAAGTCCAAAGAATTTTCATTAAAATGTAATTGTCTAAAGATTTGTCAATGCGTGAAAATCTTATAATTCAAATTCGCTGGCATCCCCATGTTTAAAACAACTTATTTCTTCAAGATTCTTTCTATTCACTGCAACCGTTTCGAAAGCCGTTCCCGAAGAAAGAATATTCCTCGTTCCATCAGATTACTTCTATGAAAGTAACTAGTTTTCTCCAACTATTGAGAAAGTTCCCGGCAATTGATGAAGATAAAGTAATGGAAACCGATGCACGTGATGTAAATTTGGTTTCCAAAGTGCTAGGTGAACATTGTTTTAAAAGAAGATGTATTGCATGGAAACAAACCCAACTGATTACTTCTGAAGCTGACAAATTAGCGCTTCCATTCTGAAAACAAAAAATTCTGAGAGAATATTGTTGCATATAATGTAGCGTAAATTATAAAAAATAATAATATAATATTACATTTTTATTAAGAAAAGATTTGGGCTTATGCAATTTATAAATTTTGTAAATATTCGCTATTGTATTTTCTTTCCCTTTTTTTGCACTAAATCTATGCGGTAATCAATTTTGTAAAGAAATAGTTATAAATCGTCTGCATATTTGAGAACAAGAATGTTTGTGCATTCTGTTTCCCTGTAGAATAAAGTGCTTTAATTTATTTTCAAATTCACAAGTTCTTCAAGGTCACTAAAACACTGACAGTTTTGTTTTCTATTAGGCATCAAGCCAACGGAATCAAAGGGAATTCCTCTTTTTTTGCACTAAATCTATGCGGTAATCAATTTTGTAAAGAAATAGTTGTAAATCGTCTGCATATTTGAGAACAAGAATGTTGTGCATTCTGTTTCCCTGTAGAATAAAAAGTGCTTTAATTTATTTTCAAATTCACAAGTTCTTCAAGGTCATTAAAACACTGACAGTTTTGTTTTCTATTAGGCATCAAGCCAAAGGAATCAAAGGGAATTCCTCTTTTTGCACTAAATCAATGCAGTAATCAAAATAGTAAGAAATTAAATAGTAAATAACAAATGTAAAGAAATAGTTATAAAATATTCTGTATATTTGAAAACAAGAATGTTGTGTAAATATTATCTTTCCTCGTAGAATAAACCATGGCCATAGCCATGGTAACTAAATTTTCTCCGGTGACATTATATAATGTTTTAATTTACACCATTTTCAATTTCTTATAATTAAATTACATTTTCATTTTAATAGGCCTTATAAAATTAATAGTTGATTTTATAAAGTGTTAAAATATATTTTAACTTAAAAGGTATTTCCACAAACATGTAGGAGATTGGTTATTTAGTTTTAGATATTACTATATGTATTTGTAATTTTTTTTGCATAGATTTATTATCATGTAAAATTACATAATTGTTATTATATAGAGTAGTAAAAAATGAATATCAGGTTCTTTTTCATATAACAATTTAGAATCTTGAAATTAACAAAGTTTATAAATTGGTTTTAGCTGAGCTAAAATTGCTTTAAAGATAATTTACTTTTATAATCTTGTAATTAATTTCTGATGCATTTTCTTTTGTTACCTTACAGTAATTGCTTTGAATTTTAAAGAAATTACATCGTTATAATTAAATTTTATATTAGTAACTATATGGATTATCATAATGTATTAATAATTAACATTATTTTGTCACCTTATATTGTTATTATATTTTTATCTTGTTTTGCGCATATTTAGAGTTCGTGCGTAAATTTAATTTTAATGATTAAGATGATATCAAAAATATATGAAGCATAAGCAAAGCAAGTTTTCTGTTATCTGTAAAATTCTCATTATTTCTTCAAATAAATGGATTTATTTTGGATTCTATTGGAAAACATCTCTTAAGAATAATGATGAATGATAAATACAAAAGAAATCTTAGAAATAATAAAGGACGGTGAATTTTATAAGAAAAAGATTGTGAGGTTTTATGAATAATAATAATGATATTGTGAAGTTTTAAGAATAATAATGATGATATTGCACAATTTATATAACGACATTACATTTGATCTCTAACTAATAGATGGAACAATTCAAGTAGAATCGATTTTTCCAATCATAAATTAAAACCACACTCATTATTTTACTAATATATTTTAAACTCGTTATATATGGAGTATTATTTTTTTTTTCTTCGTAACTCACAAACAATTTTAAGAATTTTAATGAAATTTTTGTGGAAAAACATGACTGATTTGTGTTTGATATTTCTTAACATATGAAAAAAAGTATTTATAGCTGGAAAAAAAAGGGAAGTTTCTGCTTACTTCAATTTTAAAACTGTAAAATGTCCTACATACAAAATTTCAATTTAATGGACTTTTGCATGTAAATTAAATTCAGTATTAGAATTATTTACATTTTTTTTGCATTAATTTATAATTTAATTTTTCATTTTAGCTCTGAAGCCATTAGCTTAAAGGCTTTTTTAATATATTTCTTATATTCTATTTAAAGTCTTGAATGCATTACATAGATCTAATTAGCTTAAGTTAAAACTTGAATAAAAATGAGAATATAGAATCGACAAAAAAAAAAATCGCAAATACATAGAAAAATTAGGCACATAATGTTTTATTAATGCCACCTTTTTAGTTGCGAATAATAATGTAACAAATAGCGAATAACAAATTGAATACAATATAGTTCAATGCTCATGCACAAAATGCGGGCAACTCAGTTGTTTTTGACTAGATAATTCATCACCAAAATATATTGATGAATGTTTTTCACATAATACATTAATTAATAAAATACTGAAAAAGTGATACTAAATGCTAATAATAAGTTTATAAAATATATGCTTTAATGAATTTAAATAGAAAATTTGCTTTCACCAATATTGTTCATTAACAGCAAAACATTTATGAACAAACTTTTTATCTCGAATAACTCTAATAAAATTCATCTTCTTCATTTTATTACTAAGGTAATATCATTAAAAACAACCATATGACTAAGTTTCTGTAAATTATTTCAGCCTTTTTGCTTAGTGTTTTCAACCGATTTATAATGATTGAGTTATAAATTAGTTGAACTACTGCCCATCTGTAAATATCACTTTGTTATTTAAATGAAAAGAAATTAATAGATAATTTTGACCAATCAGAAGTTTAAAATAATCAGATTAGTTGATGATAAGCAAAATTTATCTTATAAAGAACTTTTTTATCTTTTTATCTTCCGCACATAAAAAAATCCAATTTTATTTTGGCGGTCACTCTTCTGTCTAGTTATGAATGAAGTTGAATGAAGATACTAAGGGCTATTTGGCCTTTTGGATGATAATGTCTCCTGACCCTCCCAAAATTAAAAGTTCAGTCATACCATTCTCATGAGTTCATCCATCCGAGTTTGCAAAATTAGTCTGTAGGATCACTATTCAAAATTTGCCATGCACTTTTAATGAGATCACCCTTCTAGAATAACATGCGCAGTAGAATAATTCAAAATCGGCGATATTTCCATTAAGTCATTCTTCCAACAGTTTGCAAAAATACACTGTAGGATCACTTTTAAAAATCAGACAAGTTAATTCCAGGGAGTATCCCTCTGGGAGTTTACTAAAATAATCTGTAGGATCACTATTCAAAATTAGTCCTATCATCTCAATCAGATCACCGTTATCAGAATTTGTTAATTTCCCGTAGGATAATTCAAAATCAGTGATATTTCCATAAAGTCACTCTTCCAATACTTTGCTAAAATACTCTGTAGGATCACTGTTCAAAATTAGTCATGTCATCGAGATCATCTATCCTAGAATTTCCTAAACGACCAGTAGGGTAATTCAAAATCAAAGATGTCATTTCCATGAAGTCCTACAGGTTGCTAAAATACATTGTAGGATCACTTTTCAAAATCAAGCAAGCCATTTTCAAGGAGTTATCCATCCGATAATTATTTGCTAAAATAATTTGCAGGATCACTATTCCAAATTAGCCTTGTCATCTCAAGGAGATCATCCATCCTAAAAGTTTGAGTTAAGGTTGAGGTTAAGATTAAAGCTAAAGGTTGAGATCTTCAAAATCAGAATAAGATCAGATTACGGTTTGTCTTATACCCTTTAGCTTCATGAACCATTTAATATTATTTGAAGTAATTAAGGAAATTTAACAATTTTTCTATGACTAAAATATATAATACTTTCCTTTATGTTATCTTTACACTACAGTAAAAATCCAGCGATGTGTGATCTAAGTGGAACTGTGTAGATTCCTTTGTACTATCTGTATATGTAATATAGATAATAGAAAGGAATCTTTGTGCAAGTAAATGTTTATTCAACTAATGAAGATATAATTATTTATTTTGTTTCTATGATATATAAAAGTTCAGCTAAACTCATTTTCTACTCTTAAGCTCCGTTTTTATTGTTTACGTTGTTCGCAACTTAAATAATAGCCAAACACATTAAATACTCAGTGAAATTATTAAAATACTCTTTCAAAACAGACAAATAAAAATATTGAACGCAATAGGTAAAAAATATAATTATTATGTATATTTATCTTATCAAAACCTTTTTAAGGAGAAAGACATTTAAAATACAAAATAATTTATAAGAGCATAGAAGTATATACAGTGCCCTTAGGACTTAATAACCAAACTATGAAATATAACATTGATAAATATTAATGTTAAAAAACGTTATTTAATTACATTTCAAATATTCGCCGGAATCAGTTTTAGCATCTCACAAAACCAAGCGTAACTCAAGCACTAATGAATATTTTGACGTAAAATTTCACACAGATGTCAAGGACAGTGCCAACAAGCTAAAAAAAAAAAAAATCGAAATACCATATTCGGGAAATTTAAATTGAAAATTGGTCTTACTTTTTTTGGACACAGTAGTAGAGTACCCTTAGGACTCGATGACCAAAACTATGAAACATAACATTGATAAATATTAATGTTAAAAGCGTTATTACAATTAAATAAAACAATAATCCAAAGAAATTCCACACTTTAAAAAGCTTCTATATTAATAGAAATGCAAAATGTATAAAATCCTTTTTAGAATTCTTATAGAATAACCTATGAAGGAAAGAGAATGTTTTAAAGCAATAAAGAGAAAACGTCTTGCAATCTTTATTTTCCAGCAATCTTTGTTGAATTCAATAATCATTTCACTTCCACGAATCCACAGAAAGAAGATAATCAATGAAGAATTATTTAGAAGAAAAGTATTATTTGTTATACCAAATTCAATTTCCTCTTTTCAACATTTGGCATTTTATTTGGATACGTATTTACTATAGAAAATGATTTCCATCGAACAAATCTGATTTACAATAAATTTTTAAATGAAGGAACAAAACTTTAAATAAGAACTCGAATACATCTCTTAAACAATCACTTTTTTTCTTAAAATCTTTATTTTGAAACGTAAAAAATATATTTTAATAATTGTTAAGTTTCTTTGAAAAGTTATTTCAAATCCTTTATTCTTGTACCTATAGAATACAGAAGAAAATTTCAATTTTAATATGTTTTCATTTTAATTTTATGCTTATAAAAGAAAATTCAGGAGTTAATGCTATTTCCTGAAACTATAATAGGATTAAATGTAGATTACAAGAAAAAAAAAAAATACGATTTTAATTTCCTATCTTTAATTTAAAGATATTAATGTAGATAAATATTATACGAAATTATTCTTTGTGAAGCTAGGTTATTATCAGCTATCTTTTCTATTGGTATGCGATAAGTAGCAGACATTGAGTTTAAAATATAAATTTAAAAGATATAAGAAATAAATTCAGTTTTAGGCTAGTTGAATTGAGATATTTGCTTAAAAATTCATATACTCTGTCTATTAAAAAAATTATAAAACTCATTGTGTTTTTTATATGATTGTTAAAAGTAAAAATAAAAAAAAATATGAATGTTTCTTTATTCAGAATTAATATCTCATCAACTTTTTTTTAGAAATATAATTTTCAAATCAAAGAAATAAATTATTTTATTTTTTTTTAAATATATTTTATTCATTAAATAGCAAGAAAAAAAAATTTAGAAGGAAAGCAATAAAGATTATGAAAATTGTCCTTATCTATGGCATTGTAGTGTTAATGGCAAAATAAGATTAAAAATTTTACGTACATTCTGGATATACTTCTTTATTGGCGCAAAAGCCCCATGGTGGCCAAGGCCGATTTCACTACTATTAAATTTCGAGATAGATTTACTTTTTTACGAAGTAGGGTTACATTCTTATGCGCAACCATACAGTTATATTAGACCAGGAACTGCAGTTTAGAAGGGATTCCAAACCACTACAAACATCCATGCCCCGCCGGTACTCGACCCCTGAATCTCTGTCACAGAGCGCTAGTCACTCGGCCATCAGACACCATTCTGGATGCACTAATTCGTTGCAGTTTTCACAAGTTTAGTAGGGGCCTGATGGCCGAATGGATAGAGCTCTGGTGATAGGCACCACAGGTTTCGGGTTCTAGTCCCAACGGTGCCATGGATGTTTGTAGTGATTCGGAATCTACTTTAATTACTTTTTTTTACGTAGATCATGGTATGCTAATGCTAAGCCCCTCGTGTGCACAAGATGACCGTAGAGCGACAAACCAAACCAAATCGCAAGTTTAGCAAGCGTTTTGTGCTACCTTTTCATTTGATGTTGGAAGATTTGTTCATTCTAGATAATTTAATTAATAAGAGAAAGAATTTAAACAAACCTGCAATATCAACATTTCTTTAAATTGTTCTAGAAAAGATGATGAATATGAAAGATATGCCACCCAGTAACAATATTGTTAGCAGAAGAATAGACGAAATGAATGAAGATATTGAAATACGACTTGTTGAAAAGTTGGAAACAAAAAGTTTTCAGTGCCAACAGAGGAATCAACTTTGAAAGACAGTGAAGCTATATTGATAACTTACGTAAGATGTACTGCTAAAGTAGGTTCTGCTGAAGAACTGTTGTCCTGTAGAACATTATCACTTCTTCTTTCAAAGATCTATATATAATAAACTAACTTATAACACCAACTAACTATAACACTAACTAACTTAACTATACTAAGCTAAAAACACTACTTAGATGTCATAATATGCCAATAAAAAAATATAACAACTTGTGTTGTTGATGGTGCTCTTAATATGATGAGCAAAAAAAACGTCTGGGTAAAATAGATGAAGGATGAGAATCCAGAACAGCTTCTCGTACATTGTGTTATTCATAGAGGAAACACTTGATAGCTAAAAATGTTTTGCCTGTTCTAAATGAGGTGCTGAATTCAATTATAAAGTAAATCAATGCCAAATGTGAGGGTATCTTCAAGTTATTTTGTAAAGAACAAAATGCAGACCACTTGAGACATTTACTTCACACTTAAATAAGATGGCTCTAGAAAGGGATTTGTTTGAAAAGACTTATAGAACTATTTGATACTATTAGTGATTTTTAAGTGGCGAAACTATTGGTTAACTGTTGATAGAAAAGCACTTATGAATTATTTAGCCAATATCTTTGAAAAATATCTGAAATAACTTCAAGGAACTAATAAAACTCATGGTGAGGCAAAAGCTAAGATATTTGGTTTAATTACCTTTATTAATATTGGTTTAATTACCTCTTTTGAGTTACTCTATTAATTACCTATATTGGTATAATTACCTGAAACTGAAGCTAACTAAATTGACACCTAACATAAAATCTCTCTGTAACTAGCGTAAAGTGCAAAGACTTCATTAAATTTAAATATATAATTACTAATAATTAAATTAATATAGAAAAATATTTCATTAAAGCTATTTCATATTTGATTATAAATTTAGAAAATATACTTACTATGTTTGCTCACCAATTTCCTAGTGATTTCTTAATAAAACTTATAATTTAAGTTTTTTCAGTGAACAGAAAAATGTTTGAACATTAAAAATTATGTATATATTATGAAGGGGGCATGAAAATTTTAGAAATTCTTAAGTGATCTATGGCACAAAAAGGTTGGGAAACGGTTTTCAGAACGGTTCTATACGGATTTC
Organism: Caerostris extrusa; assembly: GCA_021605095.1. Lineage (NCBI taxonomy): Eukaryota > Metazoa > Arthropoda > Arachnida > Araneae > Araneidae > Caerostris > Caerostris extrusa. Next base: position 57,791 of record BPLR01019275.1, on the reverse strand, counting down.
AGAAGTGGAAGGCAAGTTCCCAACAGCATACAATACATGCTATATAGGGTTTTTAGCCTGGAGATGGGACTGCCCATCTATCTAGTGAATAACTTAACTATCCAGATATTCGTCCACTAGATGAGCCTTACGTGCACGTATGTTCTAATTCCTTAAAATGAAATCAGAACCAGCTGCAGCCCTGAAATTAAACATTATGCTCCAAGCACCCTTCCTATACTACTATGGCTGCTATACTAAGTCACAGGTCTGTAATATTATGCTTGACCAAACCATCAAAACCACAGCTACGATAGTGGTATCTGTAGCGGAGGGTGGAAGATATTCGACGAGTCCCTGAAAATGAAATCTTTCATTTATTTGTAAAATCTGAGTTAAAAAAAACTGTACAAAATTATGAATGGCAGACAATTAAACTTAAATATATTTGATGAAACTTAAGAATGTTTTTATTAAAATGACAAAATACTAAAACATTAAGTAAAGAAGATAATATACATTGAATTAAATAAAAATTTGAATAATTTAACAAGAAAAAGTAAAATAATAAGTAACGGAAAAATTATGCACCTGCTGCTAGTTTTTTAAAGTTAAAAAAGTAGTAATAAAAATCAGTAATAACTCGTCAGGAAATATAATGGCCCCTCAGTGAATTCTGGTCCAAAGTCAATGTTCTAGGCACAACGATAAATTGAATTTCTTGCACACAAAATGAGAGGAAATCAAGCAGGATATTCTTATTTTTTTTGTAGATAACTCTCATTTAACCACAGTAATCCTTGGAATTCAGGTTCATGCAACAGCGAGAATATCATGACAGAACTGATAAGTTATTGCTCTCTTGTTAAACATTGCTGTAATGGATAAATATTAATCTGCATTGACCGTTGTGACTCTTAAACGACTACTACTAGGCATTTTCCCAGCGAACTCAATATACTTACATCCTTACAATATCCTTACATTTAAGTCTCTAGAGATATGCACTTGATATTACCTTTGCTTCCAGTCTCGCCACAATTAGCCACGTCATTCCGTCCTACAAAGTTAGTGGTTATTCATTTTAACTACCTGTTTTCGAATTTCTCAAAAAGTTGTCAACAAAACCAAAACACCACAAAGAAATCCGGCGAGACAAGTTAGCGGGCACAGCAAGGAAATTAGCACACGCCATTCTAAGACCAATTCTTTAGATTCACCAACTACACGCACGTATATGTTTACATACTTTAAACTAGAGAATTCTTAACTTTGTTAGGAAGTATTAGTTTTAACTTTTGTTCAGTACTACTTGAGAAAATGAACAACGAAGTTTGTAATTTCTCTAATTTTGTACACAGGTGAATACAAAATATTTAATCTAGTAAAGAAAAAAAAAATATGTAGTGTTATTTTGATATAAATAATATGGTTTAAAATCCAATGTAAAATCAAAGACAATTGTAGATGAACTTATTTACTAACTGCAGCACTTACATAATGGAAAAAGATCTTAATACCTCTCTAAAGTGTAACAAAATATAATTTTTTTTTTTCGAAATAAAGTACTTTTTACAAATATCAATAATGGAGTTTTATTAAAGGATCATTAATTGAAACACTTAATTAAAAAAAAAAAAAAATACAGGCAATAGAAAAAACAAGTAGTGTGAGGAACTCCTAGTGTGTTTTACATTTTTGTAATGAAATATATTTCTACTAGAACATATAAACTGGCGTTGCACGACTTCAGAAAATAAAACTTATAAACTCTTTATTTAGAACCACGTCTGTTAAAGATAGCATTTTAGCTTTCTTCAAGTCTAGCATGTGATTAAATAGTTTTTCTTTTCTTTAGGCGGCTTTGTAAATGTAACAATAAAAACCAGTGTGAAATTCAAAGGAACGTTCTGCCCCATAAATACTTTTTTTCCTCCCGTACTATATTTCTCCCAACCCAAACTTACACCTATAGCTATCAAATTTTGAAACCTAAGAATGTTCATTAACATAGAGGAAAGGGGAAACCTGACTGTCTGTTTCCTTACTCATCCACTCTGAACCAAAAATACCTTTTCTCCAAATTTCTTTGTTCCCCTAAACAGCGATTTGGCCGAGGCATTTTTATTGGTAAAATCGCAATGCACTTTTTTTCTTCTTTTTTTTTTTTAACAAAATGTTAGGTGGTTTCAATTTATAGATTTATGCAAGCTGTTACCGCTTTATCTCATCTTATCCAAATGGCATTAAAATACGAGAGACAAAAAAAAATATTGAACTAATGTGAAAATTGAACATTTATAATCGGATTAGTTTAAAAACTCGAAATACATGTTCATGATGATCTGCCAAAATGAGTGACCCTACTTTGAACAGAATAACAGCATAAAAAAGTAACTTCAACTCTAAAAATTTGCCAACAACGTAAAGTCTTGTTGGCTTGAAACGTTATTGGGTAATTTTTTTAAACGAATATTGACCCAATCGTGAAATATTTTCAGTTAATGTAGGCATTGCATTCAAAATATTCATGTCTATTTGAGAAATTTGGATGTAAATTGAAGTTGCGCTTTTTACGGACACGTACACACACACACACACACACACACACACACACACACACACACACACACATACACACACACACACACACACACACAGCCAACACACAAAATGCACACATATATATAAGGAACCAGTTTTATAGAAAATTAATTCAATTAAATTGTTTGTTTCAAAAATATTTATTTCTATAAAGCAAAAAATAAACTCTTTTAGCATTAATATATACTTTATTAAATAAGCATTTTCAGAAAAATCCAGTCATTTATTATATCTTAAGACTTTAAGCTTACTTATAGTCTCAGACAAGACTACTTAGTTAACCGCGTAACCCACTAAGTTTAAAGATAACAATTTTTTCACCTTTGGAGATTAATTAAATTGTATTACTTAAAAGAAGAAATTTATATAATTGAAAAGTTGTGATAGCAAAAAGTTTTTAATTAAATATCTATCATCCTTTTATACTACAATAGCGTAAAAGAATCATAAGCTGTAATTTGTAAAGCATTGTTTTTTTTTTATGTTAACATGAATCTTTCTCATATATCCCTATTTACGTTGAAGTACCTTATTTAATTAAGTGTTCCTTAACTTGAAAACCATTTATTTGAAAGTTGTAAAATTTTCTATTATATGGGTTTTCATGCTAACCTTATATTTTGATATTGAAAAAGAAATCTGTTTTCTATATGTTATTTGAAAGGAATATACTAATGCCCGCCAAAAACATTAGGTATTTCAATATATATTTCAAAAAAAAAAATAATATCTCATTGGATACTTTTTATAAATGCATTTAATTTCAAAACATTTACTTGCCTTTTATAAGAATTCTTTCTTACGAATATCTTTATAGCATTGTCACACCTTAAATTTTGATTTTGAAAGGTTATTAGTTTGACATTGAAAAAAAATCTGTTTTCTATATGTTACGTAAAAAGAAATATATTAATATACACCAAAAACAGTAGGTATTTCAATATAATAGGTATTTCAATATACACCAAAAACAGTAGGTATTTCAATATACACAGTCCAGTCACATTAATGTGACCACCTGTCAAAAGCCAGAATAACCACCTTTGGCAGAGCGGACGAAACAACAACGATTAGCGGAGAGCAACGATTGAAATGCTTTCCGATGCCCTAGGACATCCTTTATATACACTCCACTGCAATGTGTTACCACCTGCCTTTTGTGATTGGTTATTTCACGTTGACGTCGAAAGTAGGTGGTGGTCACATTAATGTGACTGGACTGTGTATATTCTAAAAAAAATTGCTTTATTGGATACTTTTTATAAATGCATTTAATTTGAAAATATTTACTTAACTTTTATAAGAATCCTTTCTTGCAAATAATTTTTGATAATTTTGTCACACTTTAAATTTTGATTTGTAGAGGTTATTATTTTGATATTGAAAAAAAATATTTTTCTGTATTTTACCTAAAAAATATGACCACCAAAAAAACTGTAGGTATTTAAATATATTTTTTATATAATAGTACACTAATACTGGTTTATATAACTTTTATACATTTAAAATATATAGTTAGTTAAAATTCCGCAGTTTAAAACTAGTCTAATTAGATACTGTATCACTTGCTCTGTTGTAGAAAACAAAAACTTTGTCGAAAAGTGTTATAAATGTTCTTAATTAGAAAACGCTTACTAGTCTTTTATGAGAATTCTTACTTGAAGACAATCATTTATAGCTTTGCCAATTCTTTTGTACATTATTATAAAAATTAATGGCCTTAATAATGAAAGAATTTGGTTTTTCCATTTCATTGAAGTAATTGTTCTCTGCTTAACTAAAACAGAAAGTATTCCAAGACGCTTCTTATATAATTCGTTAACAATGGTTAATTAGTATATCATTCTCCCATTCGTCATATGTGATAAAAATAAAAATGAAAAGAATCGTTCAGCTCAGTGGGTCTGAAATTTAGTTAGCTGCTATATTGCCATCACGGCGTCATTATTTTCGTTATTTATTTTTTGCCTTTCTCAATTTTTATCAGCCTTCTTTTTCGTTTTTTATTATTTTGAGAATAAGATTTCTGTTAATCTATTGATCCCCTTATTGTAAGTTTAAAAAATGTCTTACAGAATGTTTAATAGTCGTATAAAAATATGCTGAATTATTCAGCTGAAATAAAATAATCGAAAATGTAAGTTTTAAATTGTATCTTGCTTCTGCAGGAGGAAAAAAATCAATTAAAGATTTTATTTAAAAATTAGAATTGCAGAATGGAATATACTTCTCCGGTAACCAAGAATGGAATATTGTGAATTGCAGAATGGAATATAATATACTTCTCAGATGACTAAGAATGAAATATATTTCTTGGATAACTAAGAATGGAATATAATATATTTCTTGGATAACTAAGAATGGAATATAATATACTTCTCTGATAACTAAGAATGAAATATATTTCTTGGATAACTAAGAATGGAATATAATATACTTCTCGGATAATTAAGAATGGAATATATTTCTCGGATAACTAAGAATAGAATATATTTCTCGGATAACTAAGAATGGAAATGTACTTCTTGGATAACTAAGAATGATTTATAATGCACTTCTTGGATAACGAATGAAATATAATGTACTTTCTTGATAACTTGGATAACTAATAATGAAATATAATGTACTTCTTGATAACTAAGAATGGTATAACATATACACAGAAAATTAAGCAAATTGTATTAAGAAAATAAATTGGATATTATAGAAACATTCTTATCATAACGATATTTTTTATCATAAAATACATTATTATATCGTTAAAAAGTTCTCATTGTATCTTTTTGTAATCTAAGAATTCTTAAAAATTATGTCAAATAGTTAGGCATGTTACCATTAGGAATATAACAGTTACGAACTGAATGACAATTATACGGAGAATTATCAAACAAATTTTAATATGAATAGAGTCAATAAGCATTTAAAGATGTTATTTTATTTATAACAAATAAGTATATAACAAATATATAAATTATATATGTTTTAACAAATAAATATATAATAAATATATAAATTATATATATTTATAACAAAAAAATGTATAGAAAATATATAAATTATATATAACAAAACGTGAAATTCTTCATTTAAATAGTGTTTAAGAAAAAAACTTTGTTGATACTTGTTATAAAAGCGTTTAATTAAAAACTTTGCTTGTAGTTGAATTACCACCTTTTATAAGAATTCCAGTTTATTAACAAACGTTTATGACTTTTTTGAGTCTTAAGTATTGATTAAAAAATAATCGTCTAAATATTAAAAGAATCTGATTCCGATATTGTATCTGAAATAAATATCTTTATCTTCAAAAAAGGAAAAGATTCCAACGGAAAAACCAAACAGCTTTTTTCCAAGAAGCGTTTTATATAATCCACTAACAGTTTGGATCGCGATGACTTTTCTTTGATACACCTCTGTTTATCTGTAAAAGCTTCTAATCGTATCAAAAACATCTTACTTTATCATCTCCCCAACGGCCTATAAGTCTCTCGTAAGAAAACTTGTTTAATCTCGGGATACGAGGGCAAAGCTGTTTCAGTGTATCTTTGAATTTCCAGACTTCCTCAGAACCGAATGCAATTTCTTTTAGTACTGTAGACATAAGAGATCCTTGCAGTTAATAAGCTGGTGCATAAACGAGTGAAGAGAATTAGTGAGTTTCGTGGTTTGCATTGTATTTATACCAATTAATAATTAATTTGGGGATATAATTAATGAATTCAAATCAAAATATACAAAAATTGTGAAGAAAGTTTTAAAAATTACCTATTGTAGGCTAAGCAATATGCAGGTAACTATTTCGTAACAACATTTCTAGAAATACTGTTTTGTTATGATATGCTCAAGAAATAATCCTATATAAATTTTCTTCGAGAGTTAATAGTTATCATTTTCATTTTTCTCTCTTTTAATTAATGATACTCAACAGTTATATAGAAAAAAAAAATTGTTAATATGTATGCCTTTTGAATAACGTTTTATTAGCATGTATAGCATTTTATAAATCAAGAGTGTATTTTCTAAAACCTTTTCCAGCCTAAACCTATATTTAATAAAATTGTACTATTGTCGGTTGGGCAGCTCTGGATTGTAACTAGGTGTGGTTGGGTTGAGACACAGATTTGAGAACACACATATTTATTTACACGCACACAAACACCACACATTTACAATTAGAGACAAAGAATCTTTAACACATTTAAAGGTATATAATCCTAGATTAGTGGAAGGATTACAATTCTATTCCGAAAACATGATACTTAGATTTGCTCGGGATGCGCAGAATATAATTCTTCTTTTGGTGAGAGTCTGTAGGCCAGCAAATGCACAGGATTGTGCTAAATGTATTTCCTCTCGGTGTTAGAGATTATAAACTAAACGTTTCTCAACAGAGGCGGGTAATTGCGCTGTATTAAACGTTTTTCAGCGGCAGTTCCGGTTGCACTGTACTTCCTCTCGGGTGAGAGTCTCGAGGCCTACTGACCATTCTCTCCTGAACGCCACATACGGCGCTCTTGCAGTGAGTTGGAGGAAATAGGGTTACACTTTTTATTTATTTCGTTTCATGTTGATTCGTATACAAACGCAATTTTAAAAATATAGCTGCGTTTTTTTTACGGGGCTTTTTTCTGTATGCTCTAAATTTGTGTAAAAATATAAGAATAAAATAAAAATTCCAAGTAAGAGCAGTGAAAATGAAAATCTAAACAATGTTTAATGTCTAAATTTGACTTACCAAAATGGAACATCCGTAACGATTTTTATTCAACATTTGGCGTTATTTATTTATTATTAATTTGCTTATTAAATTATAAATAATTTATTACTTTGTTTCGAGAAATTGATATAATATTTTGCTTTGATATTTTTAAAGTATTGTAAGAAAATTTGTTTTATTGCTTATTGAATATTTCAAAATTTGTAATAAATTATGAATTTTAAATCCTCCCCCAAATATTTTTAATAAATAAGAAAATAAGCAAAAATCGCTGGAAAAATTTATTATTAAAATGCATTTTAATTTCAAACAACTGTTGATAACATGATTAAAAATAAAATATTTAATCTATAAAGTTAACATTTTTGAGGTAAAAATTGCCATTTTTAAAAAATAATTGCTTGATATAAAATTTCCGCATAGGTTAGCCTTTTTTAAGTTTTGTAACATTAAATTACAATACACTAAGATACTCAAACACAAATATCTTTATTAACCCAAAACAATTTCATCTACTGGTTATTAGTTTAAAATAACTATTTTATATTAGCTTAAAAACAATTTATATTGGTAATGCAATTAATTCAAATTTAACAAAAAATTAGTTTGCCACCATGTTTTATCTTAAATAATTTAATTTAACATTAAAATACTGATAAAAGATTAGAGTCTTACTGTGATTTATGATTTAATTTTGTAATACTTTTTAAATCATTTAAAATTTTATAAACTAATTATGTATGAAAGGAAAGTTTCAGTTTCTCTAAGAAACTATGTTTGTTTCTTTTTATCGAGTCTATATTAGATTAGCCTATATCAGATCGAGCCTATATTATATATATAGATTACCTATATATATTATATTAGATATTATGGATGAAACCACATTAAATTAGTTTGATTTTTAAATTGTGAGAGAAAAAAAGTAGGTTAATGAACAATTTTACAAAAATAAAAAATACTGAATCAATGACAAATTATTAGAAACTTTTAAAATTTAATTCCTGAAATGTTTTTCAAAACTTAAAATGCATTCTCCTATCAAGTTGTAATTAACCCTTCAGGGACAATTTTTTTATAATGAGAAAAAAAAAAATGACTTAATTTTTTCTTTTTATTACGATTTATTAATTTTATAATGACATAAATTTTTTAAAAATGGGAGAAAATGAAAATGTACGAAAAAAAAAAAAAAAAAGAAGAACCTTCAGATTTGTGGTGGTTGAGAGTTATTAATTTATAATTGAAATGATTTCATGAACTCAGAACATGAATTATTCATTATTATTCAGGCCATTAATTATTAAAACTAAATATATTTAATACATCTGGCATTTAATTTTTAACAAAAATTTGTTCAAATAATCCAACACTGAGAGTCGAAATACTATTTTACACTATTTTCATATTCCTAACTATACACCGTAAATACCCATTATCAGTGCAGCCATATAATATGATTTTGTATATTTCTTGTTGATAGATTCTATAGTGAATAATTTTATCAACTTTTTGTTATTTTTATTATTGATTGTAATTATAACTATAGAGATAATTATAACTATGAATCCTGATGGCAGAGTGACTATCGCTCTAACGCTCGGTGTCACGGGCTAGAGTCCCGGCGTGCCATGGATGGCTGTAGTGACTCTGAATCCCCTTTAAACCATAGATCCCGGTCTAATATGACTGTTGGGAATAGGGCTGGCAATTCTACCCTTAAAAAGAAAAACATCTCATGTTTTGGAAACTGACAGCAACGGAACATCTCATGTTTCGGAACGGCCCCACCATGGGGCTGTTGCGTCATCGAAGAAGAAGAATTATAATTCTGAACACTAAATGTTCACATACGGGGCCAATGCGTCAAGATTTTAAGTTTGAGTCTGAAAAATCGTACATTAGTGGCAGTTTAAATCACTTCATATTATTATTTAAATCATTTAATGTACTGCTGGGATAATATTGTACGGTAAAGTTTTAGTTCGTTGAAAGGGAAAAGTCATTGCAAGAAATGGGGGTGGGGGAGTCGGGAAAAAGAAAAGGGAAAAGTCGTTAACAAGAAATTTAGTGATTGCGGCGATTATATATGCAACAATATGCCTCTTTTTTTTAATTGAAAACAATGGAAGGAATCAAGGATAAGCAATTGAATCATTTTTAAATTACAATGATTAATTTTAATAAAATCATTTAATTAATTTAAGTACAATAACTAACTATTGACTTTTTAAATACAGTCATTAACACATTGCACTTCTCCTTTCTTGAACATTGGCGAGTCTCATATGCCGAGAACACGTAAGTATGCCAAGAACAACATGTACGTATCCGAAGAACAGCCCACCGACGGGCGAACTGTGTCTTCCGGTAGGATTTAAAGGAGCAACAGTCCCACATTTGCGTACCATACAGAAGAAAACTAGGAAAACACCCCCATGTAGTTTTACTTTGACGCTTTTACACATATTGTCATAATCACCATCCAGTCACATAGTTTCCGAATGCAGTTACCATAAAAACGCCAGGATTCGAACCGCAGCCGTCTTGACCGCTAGCTGCGCATGTTGCAACCAGAGGACAGCATGTTTTCCTTATTTTCTGAAATTTCATTATTTATTTACTATTTTTATACATTATATGGACATGGGAATTTTTTTCATGACAATGAAATCTTGAATTCATAAGCTACTTCAAAACTTTGATGATAATTTAACAAAGAATTATAACATAAATGAATAAGAATGATAAATAATTATAACATAAATTAATAAGAAAGACAAAGAATAACATAAATGAATAAGAATGACAAATAATAACAGAAATGAATAAAAATGACAACGAATTATAGCATAGATGAATAAGAATGGCAAAGAATTATAACATAGATGAATAAGAATGGCAAAGAATTATAGCATATAAAGAATGGCAAAGAATTATAACATAGATGAATAAGAATGGCAAAGAATTATAACATAAATACATGTGATTTTCCTTTTTGATTATTCACCTTAAAATATCTTATATTAAAGATATATTATACTTTTATGCCACTTTTAACTGTTTCATTTCTAAGGATTCCAAATAAAAAAAGAATAACTTTCTTTTAATCACTCTTTCAAGCTTAAAAGAGAAGAACATCAAGCCTTTGGAAATCTAACTACAGTGATTTTTGTCTTTCTAAGTATTTTTCAAATAAAAATAATTCAAACTTATTAATTTTGTAAAATGCTTTCTAGAAATATTTAATTTATCTTTTTTGATATATTAACACATTTCTAGATAAATATCCTTTTTATCTCACTTTAATTAAATTCCTGATACTATAATGAATCACGTATTAAATTTTCCCTACTTTGAAAAATTATTAGCTCAATTTTTCAAAGGATCTTTCTCTTTTTTACAGTGAAGTATATTTCGAAATTAATGCTGCATTAATTTTCCTTTTATTTAGTATTTCCTTTGGCATGCATAATTAGTTTTAATCGCCATTTAGTTAATATAAATTTTCATAGATTATTTATAAATGATATGGAATCTTGATATTTCTATTAATCAAATTTTCCGTTATTAGTTATTTATTATAACTTATAAACTAATAAATTTTATTTAATCTTGCAAAGTATATGCTGAAAGATTTATTTTTCGGATATGCAGTTATTGATAATTTAATGGAAATTGTTTTCTAAATCTGACTAAAGAAATATTATCTCATTTAAATATTAGTAAATATTTCTTAAGTAATTAAAAGTCGTGTATGGAATTATGATGTAAATTCGCCCTCATATTTTAATAACCAGTATTGATATTATGTGAGATCTTCAAATAAAAGTTTTACATAATTTATTTTAAAGTTTATTTAAAATTATAAAACTTTATTTTTTTAAGTTTATTTTTATTTCATTTAATGAGATCATTAATTTTACAGAAGCAATAAAAATAGCATTTAATAAAATTAATTTTTTAAAAAGTGAAATTTTTAAAACTTTCGGATAATAAATTAATAAAGATTAAGTTAATATTTAAAAATTATATTTAATAAACCTAAATTAATCTAATGGGCTTTTTATTTAAAATTAGACTTACAGAATAGGAATAGCCTGATTTTGATAATTATACATGGTATCTGAAAATATATTTTTGATATTTCAGCATGAATAAGTATGGCAGCATAAATCATGTAGTATTCAACCTCCTCCCAAAAAACCCCAATAACATTGAAAATGTAACCTCCATGCACTCCAGTCAAAAAGTTTGATCATCCAATCATTCTAGGTACATTTTTTATCTCAAAAACCAAGAAATTTAACTAATGAGTCAATTAATTTAGTTGTAGAAATTGGGTATTAATTTGATAATAGTGTTTTAACGTAATTATAGTAAAAAAATGTTATCTCAGGCTTTTGCCTATGTTATTTAATAAAATAATTTTGCTAATTGGTAAAAATTGCTACGTCAAGAAAGAAAGCAAACAGAAGAAAAAAAAACTTATTGAACACATACAATTAAGATAAGATTAAGACATGATTAAAATGTAAGGTAATTTTGCAGCACAGAATATGAAGTTTTAGTACCCAGAGCGGCTTTAACAGTTAAATCCGGCTGGGTATCAAGGCAAACACATTTTGGGTTACAGGTACAGGAGCAAAATTTCATGCGATTTCAACTCTATATTGACTAGGAATGGAGCAGAAGTACATACAGCAGTTGCACAGTAAACATTTACCATGTATTTTCGATTGGTAACTGATTTGGAGAATGCATCGACGAATATTAAGACACTATGGGCAATATGCTGCTATTATTGTTTGTTGATTGGTAGTTTGACAAGGGTTTCAAAGATAGGGCCCCACCATGAGCATTATTTCATCAGAATGTAGAAGTGTTTGTCTACTAGCATTTTACTTAAAATTACTTCTTTCTCTTTAAAAAATGACCAGGACCAATGACACTTTATTCCTCCAATTCAAATTTTGGCCCATATGATGATTACTACTGAACGCGAGCATTGGCCATATTCCTTGAGCTTCAACACATAGATATGACCATTATGATGCGTATGCAGAAGCAGGATTCGGCTGTAAAAGCGACTTCACATCACTTCTGCTTTTCATGATTGTTGCTAAATTTGCCATTATGGATATTACTGTCTGCTGCGGCATTAATAGAAGCTTCGACAATGGTTTCTTTGCTACATTGCATCGACTTACTGTCCATGGTGACAAAATATCACGAATGATTCAAATTCAGGATTCAGGATACTTAAAGTGTCTGCAGGATCCCACAAGATCATAGATCAATAGGTCATAGTCAATAGTCGTAGGTCAATTATAACTTCTCGGGCATTAGTGACAGAGTGTTTTAGAGTTTGAGAATCTACTTGGCGTTCTGTATGGCCCACCTAAATTCATCAATTCATATTGTCATGAATTGTTTAGAATGTCAATCAATGCTAAAAACAAAATTATGAACCATTAAACCACAGTGCCTGTACTCCCTTTTTATCCTGCGATCAATTTCCGGCACCTACTTGTAGGTGTTTTGCTTTCTTATAAGAGGCGTAAAAAGATCTTCTGCATAAGTAAACAACTTGTGAATACGATTTACATATGAGATACTCTTTTACGATCTTTTCTTTTTTATTGAGTTCAGATGGCGTTACTCTACTGACTTTGAAAGCATATAGAGTATTGAAATGATAATCATTTGCAAGTCCCTGCATTTTGTACCTTTTATTTAGATTTCGCTTTTACTGTGTGCTATCTTCATGGTATAGCAATTTTAATGGCAGTGAATTGAAAATGAGTTTCAGTAAGAGTATTTTTTCCGTTATGTTACATTTTATATTTAATGCTTCATATATTGTTATATATATATATATATTTATATTTTCAAGTATTTAATGTTAAATTTACCCCCATAATTTTTTATATTGTATTCTGAAGCCTAAATTAGATAATAAATAAAATTATTTATATATTTTTTAAATGCACCAAACAGAGTTTATTAAAATTTAATTTCGTTTTATTGGGATGTGATAAAAGAAATAAAATTTTCCCAAATGTTTCAAAAATAATTTCAAATGTTAATTTTAAATTTCTAATGGTTTAATTTATTAAGAATAAAATTTTTAAATGATATGTGTATCAGAATAAACTCATGGAAAGTGTTTCTTTAACAAATACATGTTTAATTTGTTCCCGTTTTTTAATTCGAGGTTTTTAATCACATTTCAAATTGGAAATTTGCAGGTATTATAAATTTAAAATAATGAAATAATAATTTGTTTTAAGGTATACTAAAATAATATTGTTATTGAGTACATAAAAAAAAAAAGTGCTTTTATTTTTTTTTGTAGCATTGTACTTTAAAATCAATACTTTGATGTTTTTAACTTTGACAGATTCATAAACTAATATGATATTGGTATGGAAACATGTTATTAGAGATTCAACAGAAAGGAAATTAATATAACTTTCCATATACGGGCAACGTTCCCCATAAATGAAACAAATGTAACTTATGTTTAAAGTTAAGATTATAAATTGTAACTTACCATGTTTTCCCATTTCGTTTTGTTCCCCTGCTTGTATCCCCATATTAACGAGTGCTAGCCAGCTTAAATGAGTAGAGGGCTTGATTCTGTTGGTGGTAAACAATGCTTTTCATAGTCAGACTGCCTGGTTAGAATTTCCTGAGTTTCCTGCTATAATACACGCAAAGCAGGATAATTAACAATCAGATATCTTTTTTCCTTACTTTTTGTGTTGTGTATCGTGTGCAACACTGAACTTATTACGATTCTGCGTATATGAAAATTTCCCATCATATCTTCAAGCCGATGCTGGAATCTTTGGTAAACTGTTTACCTAACTTACTCGCACCAGAAGAAATAGAACTTGAATCGACTCGTTTCATATGCATAAACTCCATTGCTAAAACGAATTCCTGATCTATATTATTATGTATGTTATAATGTCAGTGGGATCTTTTATTGTTATCTATGTTATATTTCTTTATTAGAATCTTTATTGTTAAATATGTTATTATGTTTTTATGTTAATGAATAATAACTAAATATTGTCATTTGGTATCTTTATTGTTATCAATGTCGTATTTCTTTTTTGGAATGTTTATTGTTATCTTTTTTTTATTTATTGTTTTATATCTTGATATATTTCATTGAGATCATTATTGTCCTCCTTCTTCTAATGCAGCTGGCAAATAGACCGTGATCTTCGTCATAAGGGCTGCACCGATGTTACTCACTTTGCATTACCCAGCGGCCGCGTGTAACTTGATGGTAAGCCACGGAGTAACAATGCCCCCGCAGCGCTCTACGATCCTATTAGGACCGGGACCTACGGCTTAAAGTGGATTCGAACCACTACAAACACCCATGGGCAAAGCCGGGATTTGAACCCGATACCTGTGGTACCGAACGCCAGACAGCCATTCGGCCATCAGGCCCCCTTCTTTATTGTTATCTATGATATATTTCTTCTATTGAAATCTTTATTGTTATGTGCTATTATGTTTCTTATATTAATGGATAACTCAATTGTGTTCAATACTGTAATTATTAAAACATTTCGTGAAAGACTAATTAACCCTTAAAACAGCTAATAAAACAATTATTTACTTAAAAACCTTTTTGATTATTTGAGTTAGTAAAAAACAAACAAAAAATATCAGCTTGTCTCAATTTTAATATTGTGCATTTCAACAATCAATTAATATAAAATGCATAGAATAATATCAATAAATTATAGTCTTTTTTCTTTTTTCTTCTGACAAATTATGTATAAACTGTTTGTTCATCTATAAATAATGATGATAAGTTTATTAAAAACCATGCATTATCTTTTTTTCCTCCGTCTATTTTTTAAAATTATGTATAGACAAAATTAATCGTTAAACTTATCTTGAATAATATATTTTAGGAAGAAAACTAATTATTCATTTTGTAAATATGTATTTAAATAATTTTTATTTAGAATAAACCTTAACGTAATCCAGAATAGTCTTGAATTATAAATTATAATACAACAAATTTCGTATTCAGGCAGACAACATAATTTTAAAAGTTAAAAGGAAAAGTTAATAGAAATATATATTTCTATACTTTTTAAGATATCAATTTGTGGCTTAACTATGCAAACAAAATTTTTATATCGTTTTATGACTGAAAGTAAATTTATTCATGCAATAAACAATCATGATACAAAAAAAATGTACATAAAATATAATAAATAAATTAACGAAATTGAAACATATTTCAAAGGTATTTTCTACAATCAAACCTCAAGAGCCAAGTTCTTTTGTATACGAAACACAAATACCGTTACCATATCAAAGAAAAAAAATATTTATTGCAGAAAATAAATATTTAAGGCGACGATAAATTATTAATATATTATTCTGCTAAATATTTCTAATAGTATCGAAAAATATCTTAAAATTCAAAGTTTTGTTTGTTTATTTTGAATGCGGTTTTGAAGTGTTTGTTTTGAAAATTATAAAGAAAGCGTTTATTGTCTAAATTGAATGAAGAAAGAAAATCTAAATTTATTGTTTAAACCATTAAAACCTTAATTTAAAAAGAAAGCTTTTTGTTTATATTGTGTTTATTACTGTTACAACTTAAAATACTTCTTTTGTTAATATCCAAGTTTATTTTCAGTTTCATTTTCAAAAGACGAGAAAAAAACATGCGTAAGTCAACAAGAAAATTCTGATAACTTTTATAATGAGATAAAAATTTGTTAGATGAATCTCATTTACATATCTATCATTCACATCTTTTGTAAACGATATAACGGAATACAATCATAAAAAAAAAATTGTTGATAATTTGAAGAATATGTTTTTCATCAAAATGTAATGAGAGTTTTCGGGATTTTAAGCCTGTTGAATATTAATGCAAGAAATGAATAACAATGTTCATTTTCTTATATCGGCGAAATGAAACTTAACTAGAATAATTTTATTTTACCTTAAGTATAATGGATTTCTAATGACATTGAATAACAAAGAAATGTTTTTTGACGACTTGTATCTGTTTTTGTAGGATATTGAAAGTTAATTATGAAAATGAAGTAAACATGTCTTTACTTTCTGTTTTTAAAATCAAGTCTTCTTTATGAAGCTTGATAATTCTTAAAAATAAATTTAATATGAAATATTGAATAAACAAACAAGGTGTTATTACATATTACATTATGTCGTTATTAATATTATAATATGTTAGTATTATTTTGTTATTATCAAACAATAAATTTATTAAACGAAATAAGTCTCATAAATGTTCATTTAATTTATTAGTACATAAAAAATTCTTTATTGGTTTTCGCTTATCAGGAATAAGTCCTAGGATTAAATATTTTTTTAATTAATCGTAATTATTGTTATATATATCAAAAAGCATTCAGTTTAATTAAAATCATAAACAAATGCGTTTTATTTCACTCATTTGTATGAATATTTTTCGATGCTCATTAAATAATATTATTTAATAATTTCGAATAGATTTTATTATTAGAATATTTATTATTATTTCGATTCATTATTTGGTTTTGTTCAAGCAAATAATTAATTCCTTTAATGAAATGAAGCAATTAGAATAAATAATAATTCATTAAAATTAATTCATACATAAGTAATTCATTTCCATTTTTTAACAGGAAGATTTTATTAAAACAGGAAGATTTTAAAATTTGTTTAAAGCGTATAATTAATTATTTTATTAAATGAATTAATTATTCATTGCACATAATTAATTCATTTTAATTTTTTAATAGTTAGATTGTATTAAACTTTTAAAATTTGGAAAGTTTGAATTTTTACTAATTCAGTAAATTAATCACCTTATTTTTAAGTATGTAAATATGGTATTTTATGTAATATTCCATTGTTACTTTATGCAATATTCCACGGTCCATTGCTAAGATCTGAGATTTTAATGAAATTTATAAACTTAACAATTTTTTGTAGCACTTATTTGCTATGAAAATCCAATCGACGGGTTGTGATTTAGTTTGGTTTTTCACTCTACAGTCGTCTTGTGCAGACGAAAGCTGAACAGACAGGACCTGCAGTTTAAAGTTGATTCCGAACCACTAACAAACATCCATGCCACAACCAGGATTCGCGCCTGAAGCCTGTGATAGAAGTAAGGGCTTTTGCTTTCTGGAGGACTTTCATCAGCAACTGCGCCGCATTTGTGTGTCGTATGCGAGAAAAAAATTTCCAGTAATTGGCATTGGAGGCATTTATAAATATTATCAATGAATAGCCCAATTGGCTATTGGGCACCATTTCCTGCTCACTACCGTTACCCCTTGACCACCGGCCTACGAGTTGGAATATTTAACCTTTTATTACACACTCTGACATTTTTAATATTAATAAATGCGAGGAGTTAATTTGACCTAACTTTTGAACTATCTACTTATTACCAATTAGCTTAATAAAACATAAGATTGCATTATATGAAATATCTGAACAATTTCAAGTTCATTTAAGATTAATTTTCTCGCTACTTCAAAAGTAATATAAGTTTTGAGAAGAATTAAGTTTCTCTCAAATCTTTTGCTAAGTTTTCTATGAAAACATCTGCTTGAAGGTATCGCTGTTTTTCTACTGGTATTTGTTTTCTGCTTGTCATAATATTAAATGACTCAAAAACGTTAATTCCTAGAAAGGTACAGACATTGACGGCTGTCGAGAAATTCTTAGAAATTTGAGCGAAAAGAAAAATATGAGTTTAAAATTTGGAAACCTCTGCATATGTACCCATAATGGTTCATAACAGTTAGATATGATATATTAGTTTAGCACGGCTGCCTGATGGCCGAGTGACTAGCGCTCTGGACAGATTTGGTGTTCGAATCCGTGTGGTGCCATGGATGTTTTTAGTGGTTCGGAATCTACTTTAAGCCATAGGTCTCGGTCTAATATGACTGTTGGGCATAAGGCTACAAAACTACCCCGTAAAAAGTCAGCGTCACGGAGCCAAGTCAAACTTCTACCTACGGGTGCTCCATCACAACACAATCTGTCCCCCTTTCCCCCCCTCCATGAGACCACATGGGTTCTTGGACTTGATCTAGGTGTTGCTGTCAATCAAGTGGGATGAGAAGCAACAGAATAGTGCATTGGTTACGGAAAAGGAAATATTGCTGCATTAACTGTATACAATTTATTGCAAGAAAAATCGCATCACTTATGGAGTAAATAAAAGCTTAGCTTTTTGGTTAGGCAAGTGAACTTATATTGTCAACTTCGTTGATATAAATATCTATTTCTGTTATGTGTACTATATAATTAATATAATTCATTAGCAAGGTATTGATGCTTTCCATAAATACTTTGATTTTTTAATAACTAAGTACTGCATTAATTTTTTTAAATTTATAAGTATGCATTTAAATTATTCAATACAGTAATTTATTCCTACAATTCATGAATTTTTCTATGAACATGCAAACATAATTAAATTTCAACATTCATATAAATAGTTTTCTGCAATTTGGAGTTTAAAGTCACATACCACAAACCATTCATAATATTCAATACATAATGTACTGGAACTGAACACTTTAAGGCGAATGCCTTTTGAAACAATTATAACAGTCCCTGTCAATGACAGTTCTGCTCCGTCAAATGATGGTTGGAAAGTTCTAAATGTATGGAAATGCAAATTAGAATATGAATATAGTTTCAGACATTTAAATTAAGGTAGAGGAATTTTAATTCACAGTGAATTGAAAAAAATTGAATAACCAACTGTCATACAAAGTTTTATTTCGAAATAACAAGAAATTATTTGAATTTTTATATATATATATATCTTCTTATATTATAAATTTTATAATATAGCATATAGCATTCTAATAATATAAAATTTTAGATTTCATTGGATCAGGTATTCCAATGTATATATTTAACATATTTTTTTCCCAAACCTTTACGAATATTCCCATGAACTAAGCCATCAAAAATATTAATCCATTTAAATCTACATAAATTAGTAATGAGTAATCTTTAAAAATTGTAGAATGGACTACATTACGTGTATCAAAATATTTTGAATGTCAATTCAATTCTAGTTTACTATGCATTGATTTAATTAAAAGAAACTAAATTTTGTTCAAAGTGACAATTGATTTAAAAACATTGCAAATAAGTTATTTAGCTACGACCTTACATTTCCTTTCACTAAAACAGTGTGCACTAGACAGAATTAAGTAGATCTGTACAATAAAACTCCTTATACCCACCTCAAAAACTATGGTCTGAAATGAAAAGCAAGCTAAAAATAGTAGTAGAAATATTCTTTCTGAATAAGAAGGATCTCTTGATTAATTTAAAACTATAATCACTACAATTCAAATAAATGTGATTATAATATTGCATACTGACTATAATGTAGAGTCATTACATAGATCAAAATACCCCAGCATATTGTATTATAAGAATATAACATAAATTTTAGATTTCTGATTAGATTAGCAACTTCGAATGTATATATTTGTTTCCAGGACTTTATGAATATCCCTATGGAACTAAGCCACTAAAAATATTAATCTATTTAAAACTATAGAAAAACTGATAAGCAATCTTAAAAATGATAGAATATGCTACATTATACTCATAAAAATATTTTGAATTTCAATTCAATTCTAGTTTTAATATAAGATAATTTAATTAGAGTCTGAATTTTATTCAAATTTATTCAAATTATTTTAATCAAAGTTATAATTGGTTTAAAAACACTGCAAATAAGTTATTTAACTACGACTTTACAATTCCTTTCATTAAAACAGGGTGCACTAGACAGAATTAAGTACAATAATCCACCTTATACATTTGATTTGGTTTGTCGCAATACTGTCATTTTGTGCACACTTTGGGCTAATTAGATCAGGACCTACAGTTTAAAAGTATGCATCTTATAAGATTATAAGATGCTATGATTATAGATTAAACTATAATTATTGCAATTCAAATAAACGTGATTATAAAATTACATAACCACTATCATGTAGAGCCATTACATAGATCAAAATACAATAGCATATTATATTATAAGAACATAATATAAATTTTAAATTTCTGATTAGATTAGAGCTTCAAATGTACATATTTGACACAGTTGTTTCTCAAAACTTTATGAACATCCCCATTAAAAAAAATATTACTCCCTTTAAATCTATAGTAATTAGTGATAAGTAATCTTTAAAAATCATACAATGTGCTACATTATACTTATTAAAATATTTTGAAAGTGAATTCAATTCTAGTTTTACTATGCGGTAATTTAATTAAAGAGACTGAATTTTATTCAAAGTTACAATTGATTTAAAAACATTGCAAATAAGTTATTTATAGTAGCTACGACGTTACGTTTCCTTTCACTAAGAAAGGGCACTAGACAGAATTAAGTAGATCTGTACAATAAAACCCCTTAATTCTGTCTTGGATAGCAGCGAAATGATTAAAAATTTCACTGAAAGCATTGTGTATAGCTTAAAAGGGACTTTTTAAAAAGGTGAAAATTATTAATGATATATTCTTTGTCTAGGATAAAAATAATTATAATACCGAATACTTTTCTTAATTTAACTCATTTCCAAGAAACAAGAGTCCTTAAGTTGTTTTTCATCATAAATGGAAAAAAAAAAATTTAATTAAAATACAGTCTGAGAATTTTGCTTGAGGCTAAAAAATCTGAGAAATAATAATCATTGTTTAAGAGGATTCTTTCGCAAATTTAAATGATATTCTTGAATATGAAAAGAAATTATAATCAATTATGCTTCCAAGAACCACGATTACTATACATTGTTTTTTAAATGTGAAAACTTTAAGAGTTTGCAGGAAAAAGTTTTTAATTATCATTAATGCTCTAAAAAAATTTATATTTTTAAAAATTAAAAATATTTTAATTTTAGCTTAATTTTCATTGGTATAAATAGTTAACATAACACATAAATGATGTTTAGTACTCTACACAACATAATATTTATAAAATATGTGTTGAAAAGATGTATTTTTTGTTGTTAATTATGATAATTTCTTTTAACCATGATGTCTTGAAGAATTAAAAGAAACTTGAACTCATGGTAATTAATGTAATGCAATTTTTCCTTAAAAAGGTTAATTATTTCTGGCTTATACTTTATTCATTAAGTATGATGTAGTTTACATTTACATTTTTATCACATTTAATAGAAGTAGTATGAAAATGCAATTCCAGAGTATCATTCATATTTTGTTAAAAAATGTTTTGAATTAACTTAATGAAAGTCATTAATATCAGTACATTTGTTACTATTAAAATTTTCATGGTACTAAACGAATCAAATAAAATGCCATATACAAAAAAGCAAATTGATAATAAATGCAAGTATTTAAAAAAATATCGTGGTTTCTACAGTTTTTACCTGTACCTTCATTTGGAGGTTTCAGTAAATTGTCTAGCTAAAATATTTTGTTATATTTAGCTCTAATTTTAGAATAAAAAAACAGCAAAAACAAATTCCGCAATCAGTAATTCATGTTTAAGTGATATTTGAAGAAACTTAATAATTTATGCAGTTTTTAAAACAGTTATTGAAAGAAATTTCATACGCCATTTTACTAATATTGTTTCTCTCTAAGCCGTTCTCAAGTTTTGAAAAAATCTCCCAATAACACAAAATTTCTAAATCTATTTTTTTTAAAATATTTAGAGATTCCAATCCAACAAGAATAGTGATGAGTGTCATTAGAGCAAATACTAGCAATATTTTTCAGTTGAACATATTTGTTGTATTAGAACAGCATATAAAATGTTAATTTAATAAAATTTAATTTTATTGATTAATAGATTTCATTGTTTTCCTTTTTATGTATTGCACTGCTTTCTTATTTCATGTATTGTAGTGTTTTCCTCTTCTATTTTGCAATGTTTTATTCTTTCACGTTTTTGCATTGTTTTCCTTCCATGTTTTACAATGTTTTAATCATTCATGTTTTGCAACATTTTTCCTTTTCATGTTTTGCAGTGTAGATTTCTTTCATATATTGCACGTTTTTTCCTTTTTCCTGTTTTTTGCAAGTATTGCACTGTTTCCCTCTTTCACGTATTGCATGTATCGTATTGTTCTCTCCTTCTGTTCTGTAATGTTTTCTTCTTTCACGTTTTGCACCATTTTCTTCTTCCCACGTTTTGCAGTGTAGATTTCCTTCAAGTATTGCACTGTTTTCCCCTTTTTATGTATTGCATTGTTTTCCTTTTTCATGTATTGACTGTTTTCTTCTGTCATGTATTGCAATATTGTCCCTTTCACTGTTTGCACTGTTTTTCTATTTTACTATTGTTATATGGTTTTCTTAGACTATTGTACTATAGACTATATTTTACTATTGTTATTATTGTTTACTATGGTTTTCTTAGACTACATGGACTAAACTTTTTCGAATACATATTATTATTATTGAAACTTTTATAAAGGAATGGTAAATACTTAGTTTCTGTGCATTAATTAACTATAAATTCCAAAAGAATTGACTCTAAAAACGTTTTATCTCACCAAAATAAAAAAATACAGATATTGGTTAATCTTAAACAATTCAGTGACGATTATTACTGATGATGCAGAAAATAGAATGTAGCACTAATATGTAATATTTTGAACAATTATTGCTTTAAAAAACATATATATGTTTTAAGAGATATTGAATTTTCCTTTTATAATTTATTGAACCTAAACCTATTTTTTTTCTAAACCAGTTAGTGTTACTTCTTTCGTATAACATGAAATTTTTGAGAATTTAACGATGAGGATATACCTGAACTACTTGTATATAAACACATTTAAAAACATTTTTGAGGAATTTTTGGAACTACATCAAACTTTGATTGTATATAGTTCTAATTATAGAGTTATATTTTTATAACAGACTTATTTCTAAGAAAGTTCTAATGACAGAAAAAAAAAAGTCAAAGATATAATATTTTTATTTTTTTTTTTTACATTTTCGATATCCTTTATATGAAATATGTTTCCAGTTTATGAAGTTAAAAATGAAAAGCGAAAATTATATTTTTTCAGTTTTCTTAGAAATTTTATTGACACGCTTTTGAAAATAGTAAAGAAATGCATTGATGTAAAAAAACCAGATTTTTCATTCTTTAGTCATACCTTTTGGAAAAGGTTTCTCCTTTGTAGTATATAATAAAATCAACCGTATTATTTTGTATCATTTTATAAAAATAGCATTATTTACACAAACATAGACGGCGAGTATTAAATTATTTATATACGTTTCAAAGACAAGATAACATAGCAACATCTGTCTGAAAAGGTAACATAAATTTTTGTATTTCATAAGTTAGTATATCTCACTAAAAAAACATTGTCATGTATTGTATTATTCGCTTGTAGGTTTTATCTAAATTTTATTTATTTCGACGTGTCTTAGTACAACGAACAATTCCAGAAGTTGGAATATTCACAAATATTATTAACTCTCAAACGCACAGAAATATAACTCAGCTGTGATGTTCAATGTTTCAGAGACTGAAAGAAATCCACTTCACTTCACTTCAATACTCTGCCATTATTTGAATTTTAAACTTAGAAGAAGAAGAATACGAAAAAAAAAAAAAATGGCTGATGTAGAATTATTTTGAAAAATACGCCCTATTGGGAAAAATCCCACTTCAGTGTTCTTTTTTTTACCTTCCTTGCGTAAATTTTATATTCTTTTTGAAATAAATGTATCCTTTTTAAATCGTGGAATCATATCTAAAATGATTACTCGTTGGAACATGCGAAATTTTCCTGCAACGTTCGATTTCTTTTTCAAGTGTGTTTTTATTCCTAAGAAAAATCGATGTATAACAAGAACTAGCTTGGGTAAAAAAAAGGAAATAAACCAGAAATAAATAAAGAGGAGGGTTAAAAAATAAAAAAGCTCTCCTCCTTTTCGACCGATTTCTTTCAGAATTTTGAGTTTTCCAGCTTCTTTCGGCCTTCTAGCTTTCATCATGAATAGAATATCATTTGCCACAATCGATTTGCGCCTAGTCCTGACTTATGCATTACGGCTAAAAAAAGAAAAAAAAAAATTAGAAGAGGAAAGAAAAAAAAAAAATAGTCGTGGTCTTTTAAATCATTTTTTTTATTTACAAAAGCATATAATAGCTAAGGATCAACATAATTCAGAACTGTATCCTTTATCAGTAATTAAGCTTTAAATAAAATGTTACTTTATTTTGGATGTGGGCTAAACAAAAAATTTACTTGTTTTAATTAAAAATATTTTAGTATAGTACAATTGTTTATAAAGCCATTTTTTCATTTTTCAGCTCATTATCGCATTGCAATTCTACTTTAAAATCTTTCCAGCAATTTTACACTTCCTGTTTTAAGACTAGATTGACCCTATTGAATCATTCCCATTGCTTACATTATTGCTGAAATTCAATTGTTGATATTATTGCTGAAATTCAATTGCTGATATTATTGCTGAAATTTAATTGTTGATATTATTGCTGAAATTAATTTTTAATAAATTATTTCTTTATTATGACCAAGAGTGTTCTAGTGATTATCTTTTTCTTGTTGTGCATTGTTTTGCCTCGATCCCTATTTATATATGCTACTAAGTGCCCACCAATGGTTGATGGATGATTATAAAATCCTTTAAACTACTTACTCTTTCTGTTTTAAGACTAGATTAATCCTATTGAATCATTCTCATTGTTGATATTATTGCTGAAATAAATTTTTAATAAATTATTCCTTTAATATGGTCAGGAGTATTCTAGTGATTATCTTTTTCTTGTTGTGCATTGGTGGGCCTTGCGCCCCATTTATGTATATTACTAACTGCCCACCAATGATTCATGGATGGCTAAAAATCCTTCAAGCTACTTACTCTTTTTGTTTTAAGACTCGTTTGATCCTATTGAATCATTCTGATTGCCGATATTATTGCTGAGATTCAATTGCTGATATTATTACTGAAATTCAGTTGATGATACTATTGCTGATATTATTGCTGAAATTCAATTGTTGATACTATAGCTTAAATTCTTTTGCTGATATAACTGCTGAAATTAATTTTTAATTATTTATTCCTTTAATATGACCAGGAATATTCCAGTGAATATCTGTTTTCTTGATGTGGAATGGTAGGCCTTGTACCCCATTTATGTATACTACTAAAAGCACACTAATGGATGATGGATGAATGATTTTTAGGGATAAATGACTAGCATTTACGTATAATATGGGAGAAAACCCTAAAAACTCCAGCTGGATTGCAAGACACTTGCAAATGTTATTTTAATCACCATAGAGTCTTGTCATCTCTGAACGCAGCGACTGCAATACAAGTCACCAGGTAATTTGAACTTGAGTCTTCCGGAAGGAGTCCTCTACATACATCATCCTAACCAGGGGGAATGATGATTATTTTTAATGGTTTTTGATTTATGGTACTCGGTTCGAACTCCATCAAGACCTCCGAAATTGAACCGTGTAGGTGTGCACGTTATATTTATAGGCAGATAAGTCCTCGTTAGGGTTTAGAAGGTAGCGATGGTATGAATTCCTTAGATGCTGCTCCCAGGAGGAGTTCAAAAATTATAGTGGGGCCAGAGAACAACAATTTGACCTATTGAAATGATATTTTTTATTTTAAGGTGGTAAGCACACTTAGCAGTTCATTGGCTAAACCTGAAAAGAAAGCATTATCACCATTCTGTGTTGATAATAAAGCTTTAAATTAAAAATAATACAGCTTTGTTCTTGAAACAACACCACCTACATCAAATGAAATTCACCTGCTTTAATTAAAATACTTTAATAATAAACCACATTTTCAGAAGCCTTTCGATTGCAGCTTATCACACTTTTGCAGTTCATTTTTAACTAATTTACAAACTTTTTTTTATCAAATGTAATCGTCTTTGTATTCTATTTTAAAAACTCTGTCACATTAATTACACATTACACATTAATTCTATTGAATTATTCGGATTATTAAAATACATGAATTTAATCTAAATAAATTCATTTTATCAAAATTTTTTATTTATTGCAACTTTTGTTTAACTTCGTGACTCATGATACATAAAAAGTTATTTAATTTAAATTTTATAATTTAGTTAATGTATTCAATTATATTGTAAAATCTATTTTTAATGATGTGCTTTTGTATATCTTATTGTTAAGATTGTTTGAATAAATAATAAAAGTTTAATTACGGCTTTTCAAATTTATCTCACCAAAAACAAAAAACAAAAAATGTTTTCCAATATTTTAAAATTTTTAATAAAACATTGTAAATAAAATAAGATTGGAAGTCTGAAAGAAAGATAAATTTTAAATATTTTCGTAATTTAAATATTTTAGATTAGAATTTTTGAAACACATTCATAACATTATTATTATTATTAGTAGTAGTAGTATCATTATTTTGTAAAACATCATGCGCACATTATTTTTTTTTTAAATAATAGATATATAAAATTAATTATTACTACCCATTTTTAAAAGGTTTTAATGCATATTAACATAGTAAATTACATTCCAAATACATTATATATAGAATGTAAATAGTATATATAATAGAAGGTAAATAGTAAATTACATTCCATAGTATATGGAATGTAATTTTACTATGTTACTATGTATTAAATTTTATATATATTTGTAATGTATTTATATTATTCACACCAGAAGGAAATTCTTAAATCATTATTTAATTTTATTATAAAATTTCATAATAAAATTTTTAATATGTTTTCAATAACTTGAGGGTTCTCAAATTATAAAGAAACTCTGAAATATTTTTACTGAGCAAAGTATTTTCAGTAATCTCCAAATGTATGAGTGAATAGAGAGACACAAATAACTACAATTTAAAGGAAATAATATTGAGGGATTCATGAATTTATATGAATTTTTTTTCAACTGCAATTATTTCTGACAGAAACTTTAGTATAAAATCATGAAAAATACTATAAAGTATTTACAGAAAAACTTATCAAATAAAGTTACTTTAATCCTTAAATGATCTAGATTAAAATGAACCATTAATAATTTCTGTAATTAAATTTTTAGTGATTATTCAATTTAGTGCTTGTATTTAACTGAATTAAAACTGGTAATAAAACTATTTAGTTTTCTAAAAAAAAGCCTTTAAGTTTTTTTTTTTTTTTTTTTAATATTTCTGTTTTCCTTTCAATAATCTGTTATTAAATTAGGATAAATAAAATTTCATTTGGAAAAACCTAAATTTTTTGTATTTAAAATCCTAAGGTTCTATATTTTAAATGCTAAAACTACACTCATGTCCATAAATTAAGGATAATGAAGTTCAGGCAAAGAAAGAGACAGAAGCAAAACAAATTTGATTATTTGTAAAGTCTATTTATTAAAACAAAAGGTAAAGAGCAAAAAGGATGCTATATGTTTGACAAAATTAATAAAAATTGCGGTTTTTACTCCCTGGAGCAAATTTCAAAAAGAACCTATTTTACAAAAAAACAGTATAACATGGTTAGTATGATGGTTAATATGGAGTATGTCTCCC
Organism: Caerostris extrusa; assembly: GCA_021605095.1. Lineage (NCBI taxonomy): Eukaryota > Metazoa > Arthropoda > Arachnida > Araneae > Araneidae > Caerostris > Caerostris extrusa. The sequence goes on along the minus strand of BPLR01019275.1, from coordinate 29,896 downwards.
GGACGATGCAATACAGGCCTTACAACGCCTAGGCATGTTGAGTATCAAATTATCAATCTGATCTTGGGGGAGTATTACACCACTCATCAAGCAATGCTCTCCGAGTTCCGGTTGACAGGTAGGAGGGGGTTAACAGGCTGCAATTCGTCGGCCAAGCATATCCCACATGCTCTATTGGTTCAAGTCCGGTGAGTATGCTGGCCAATCCATACGGGGTGATATCCTCCAATTGAAGGCATTCGTCTACAATGTTTGCATGGTGAGGACGGGCGTTGTCATCCATAAACAGAAATTCAGCACCATGGCGCCCCGAAACAAACGTACATGTTGTTCCAGAATGACATCCCGATAGATGTGGCCTGTCATCGTTACACTCTGAACATGCAGGTCAGTTCTGGAACCAAGAATAATTCCTCCCCAAACGAGTCATCCTGCACCACCGTAACGGTGTCGTTCAATGGTGTTCTCTTGGTGGTAACGGGTACCTGGCGCTCTCTCCATATGAAAGTCCGGCGAGAATCAGACTGCAAACTAAACCTGGACTCGTCGGAAAACATCACACAAGACCACTGTTGCGGTGTCCACAATGCATGCACTCTACTCCAGGTTAATCGCAGGTAACAGTGAGTTGCGGTAAGTGGAACACATCTGACAGGCCTACGAGCATATAGACCAATGTGCCCTAAGCGTCTGTACACGGTCTGCCTTGAAACTGTCGTACCGGTAGCTGAAGAGTGCTGACGAGACAGGTCTGATGCTGTGCTCCGTCTGTTTCTTTTGGCAGTAACTGCTAAATACCGGTCCTCATTCGGCGTTGTAACTCGGGGGCGACCTGTGCTGTAACATCTACTCCCATTACCATCATCTTGAATTTGTTGCCAAAGCCTGGAGATGACACTCTGGGCGATTCCAAGTTCCTCGGATACTTCCAGCTGGGTACGTCCACATTCCAGTCGTCCGATAATTCTACCACGTAAAAAATCATCCAAATGCTTCCTTTGTGCCATAACTATGCGGTTATTGCACTGAAAGGCTTTTAAAGCGCTTGTGAACAATTTTACTTCTTTTGCCACCATTCCTTATATACCCTCTCTTACACTCGTCATTGTGACGTACTATCCGCGCCATCTGGTGGTTTCCTGTAATTTGCATATTCTTCTTCTCAAGATGTTCTGTGTGTTCTTCTTCTTCTGTGTGATAATTTTGCAGGTGAAATTTTTATTTTAGAGTTCAATTTCTGTGTGATTCTGAATTATCCTTAATTTATGGGCATGATTGTATATTATAGTTCAATGTGGACCATAAACAGTTTTTATAATTACTATGCATAAACTATATTAAAATAAAGTAATTAACTAACAAATATTTTAAAGTAATATCTATTGCTCCTTGTTTATCTCCTCGAAGCCGAATAGTATCTTCTTGACAAATATTCAGCTATAGCTAAATATATAAAAACTTTTGTATTTTTATAGTTATTAATTTCCTGTCAATTATAATACTTCAATGGTAGTAGATATTTATTCATTTGTCGAACGAGAGTTGAAACCACAATGCGAAAAAACATATTTCAAATATATGTAAAAGAAAAATATGTTACGTTTCAGAAAAGTAATAGCCTGTATTATTTTTATCCTTTTTAGTATGAAACGCCATTAATGTATATTTATTTTTTTGCTTGATATACTTTTTTATTAACTAATTGATTTTTGAAATTGAATCTCTGAGTGAAAAAGAAATGTTTTGTTATGTGTAATGAAAGTAATTTAATGCTCTTCGTTATTAATCTCTACTTGCATAATTTTTGTTTTTATTTCAAGTATAGTATATAATCTTTACATATCTTCCTGATATACGATAGCTTATTTCAGAAAGAAAGAATAGATGGAATGAGAAAGTTATAGCACATGTTGTATAACATGATTTTTTAAAAATATATTGAAGCTTTTTTATTGAACTTTGTATATTTACGGCCGTCACTATCAAATTAAAAGATTATTATAAATAACCTCCACTTAAAATTTTGTGTGCTTATCAGCCTATTGCAATTTTTTTCTGCAACTCATGTGCACACAAAAATTGATTGGTCTCAGAATAGCATCTCTTAACTAGTAAATTTATAGTTTTCTTATTATATAGTGACAAAAATGTATATTATATTATTGAATTCTGAGGTGATGAGACAAAAGACAAAAGAAAATGAGAAAGGACAAAAGAATATATTTTCAATTAAAATGGACCTGAAAGTTTAAAAAAGGCTACAAAAACTAGAAGAAAATCATTATTTTCCATAAGGTAGGAGATTTTTGGACTCATCTGTTTGTTTGGGTCCGGGTTAGATGTTGCTGTTCTCAACTGGATAAGAAAAAACAACGCACAGAGATTTTGGGCACATTTCGACTATTTGATGTTTTTTGTTTATATTAATTTCCTTGTAAAGGCAAGCAAATCTGCTATACTATTTTCATAACAGCATATATGAAATATGTAGTTTCAATGTAGGAAGTATCGAATTTACATATAATAGAACGATATATTCAATATCATCCAATTTATAATTTATATCTTACATCAAGTTAATTCAAAAATATTTTTTCAAGCTATGATAATATTTTATTCACGCCAAGCAATATGAATTTATCGAAATTAAATTACTACTGCTGGAATCAGTTTATTAAAAAATACTGGGAAGCTTGTGATTCTTATTTAAATACGTTTTTGGATTGGTTTTTTAGAACATTGTTAGAATCTTTTTAAGTTTAGTAAGTGCACTGAATTCTTATTATTTTAGAATTTCTCGTTTAATGATGTTTAATCTTTTGAGTTGATGTAAGATGATTTGCAGTATACAGTATATTTTATGCAGTATGCAGTATATTTTACAGTAGTAAAATAAAGTTTTTTTTTGTAAGCATATTTTTTATTTGATTTGATTCTTAAGGAATCTTTCAAATGAAAACTCATTAAAATATATGTTTGCGTGTGTATTTTAGAACATTATAATAATTTTTTTATGCTCAGTAAATGGACTGAATTGTTATTATTTTTAGAATTTCTCGTTTAATTTCTTCGACCTTTGAGTTGATGTATAATGATTTGCATGCAGTAACATGAAAATAATTCTGTAAACATTTTTTTTCCTTTTATTTGACTCCTAATGAATCTTTCAAATGAATATTTATTGAAATATATATTTGTGTATTGTATTATAGAACATTATAACAAATTTTTAAGCTCAATATGTGAACTGAATTCTTATTATTTTAGAATTTCACGTTGAATTTCTTCGATATTTGAGTTTATGCATAATGATTTGCATGTAGTAAAATGAAGGTATTTCTGTAAGCATGTTTTTCCTTTTATTTGACTCTTAAGGAATCTTTGAAATGAAAACTGATGTTGTCGCTCACGGTTCGTTAGAAAGTAATTAAAAGCTCAAGTGAGCTCATTATATCCCAGTGAATCGTACCACGTAAGTTAGTTCAAGTAAGTACGACTGAATTAACGTTGCAAAAGGGAATTTTACAATGTTGTTGAAGAGAAAGAGAAAACGTGGTTAAAGTAACACTTTAAGAATGTAAATCTTTGGAAATTAATACCATAATAACACTCAAGTGCTTTTTAACATGTAAAACATCTTCTTTAATAGAGAAGCTAGAGTCCTGCTATTTATTCTTGAAGTAGAATGTTAAATATTGGTTGTTTTACATATTTATCCCCTCATTTTCGGTGTATATATATGACGATAATTATAGTTTCCAAAAGGAACAAACCTCTTACTTTGTTTATAAAAAAAACTTTTTTTATACATTTAATATATTGTGTTTGTAAAATGCTATGCAATTTGTTTGTACTAATAAATACAACTTGCGCTAGGTGCCACAGGTTTCGGGTTTGAATCCCGGATGTTTGTAGTAATTCGGAATCCACTTTAAACTTTAGGTCCTGGTTTATGAATGATACTACTACACCACCCTACACCACTGTGTATAGGGCATATATTGAATGAATTGTATAAAGGGTGTGTCAAACCCACGATGTTCATATGGCCAAGCACTGCTATCAATATGATCCAACATGTAATTGTAATTTCTTTAAATTAATGAGGTTTTTATCTATTCTTTATAATATTATTTTACTGTTATACATAAAACGATATTAAAGGAAGTTTTTATTTGATCGAGTTATCAAACTATTTTTCTGATTTTTTTTTTTTTCGTTTAAGTAATTATAACGTCTTGATTTGCTTAATGATTTTAAATAGCTCTGCTTTAATAGAAATTAAAGAACCTTTTGTTACAACGTTTTTAATTCTTTGACGGAGTGGATAATATAGATTGCGCATGTTAAAAAACTTTTAGCTTAATAATTATCTTAAAATCAGCAATATTTTATGTAGAGCTCGAGACAGTTTTTACGCCTATAAAAAAGTGGTCCGAGAGTATTTTTTTTTTTTTTTTCGAGTTTGTTTTTTCCTCCCAATTCTGCCTATGGACGCTAAAGGATTTGACACTTTTGCTGCAAAATACTTCTAATTGAATATATTTTAAATTTTTCTTATATTTCATATAATTATTACTATATTTTTTCCTTGCATAATTATTACTATGGGACCAGCGGACCGAATGACTACCAGCGCTAGGTGTCACAGGATTCGAGTCTCGGCATGCTATGAATGTTTGTAGTGGTTCGTAATTCACTTGAAACCTTAAGTCCCGGTCTAATATGACTATAGAGCGTAGGGCTGACAACCCTACCCCGTAAAAAGAAAACATCTCCTGTCTCAAAATCTGCCGGTAAGCAAACGGCCTTGGCCCACCATGGGCTGTTGCACCAGTGAAGAATTATTATATTTTATAATATTTACATAATTATTATTGTATTTTTCTAATTTTCATATAATTATTACTATATTTACTTACATAGTTATTATATATATTTTTTAATATTACATAATTATTACTGTATTTTTCTGATATTTGCATAATTATTATTTTATTTTTCTAATATTTCACATAATTATTACTATATTTTCTTACATAATTATTATTATATTTCTCTTACATTGTTTATCAGTATATTTTTTTTTAATATTTACATAATTAGTACTGTATTTTCTAATATTTTACATATATAAATTTATACTATATTTTTCTAATAATTTACATAAATATTTCTATAAAATATTTCGAATTCATAACTCTAAAATATTATCTCTTTTAAATTTTTAAAATATTTCTACTACACTTGAGTTTAAGTACTTTAAAATCGGAATAACATTGACACAGCCAATAAAGTTTCCTATGTAATTCTTACTAATATCACTAATTATATTTAAAGTTAATTCTTTTATTTACTAACATGGAATGTAAGTAATGCATTGCTGAAATTCTTTTTTGCTCCACAGTACGCATAAATCATTAATAAATCTTGAAGATATGTGGATGGAAAATAATTGAGAACTGCATCTACATAGTTTGCATTTTCTTTTCTATCGGATAGGATTTCTCAAGGGGACAGGGTAAATATTTTCAAAATGGAATAAAATGTTCTTCTGCTGCTTTTACTCGTATCTCAAATGGATTTTATCTTGCTGCTTTTATCTTAAAGGGTTATCAAAATTAAGACCGAAAAAATAAATAAAACAAAAAAATATATCACGCAATTTAACATTTTATAAAGTTAAATAAATTTTCTTTAAAAGTAATTTATTTAACTTTTATAAAATGTTAATTTATTTAGTAGACTACCATATATTTTTGTTTAACATTGTATGGTTCGTATTACATGCATGTATGTCACAAATAATCCACTACTGATAGAAGATGAGGAGAGGGCATTGTCTCTCTTATGAACTTTTAGAGGTAACTCTTCCATATCTGTCTATCGTATGGGAGAAAACTCAGAAAACTCCTGATTATAAATGCAATAAACTTTGCCCACATTGTCACAATTGCCATCCAGTCTCATGGTTTCTGAAAATAGTGACTGTAACGTACGCTGCCAAATGACTCAAACCTAAGCTCTTCTGCCCTCTTATATTTGTTACTACTGGGCCAAGCGCAAGGAATTTGTTGGACAGCCATAATTCTTATTGTATATTTTTTTCCTTTTGTAGCTACTCCTATAGCACTATTTATTATATGGTACTATAGAATTAACTACGAATGGAAAAAATAAGCTATTCTATCCTATTGCTAATTCTATAGCACTATTATAATAATAGAAATATCATAAGTTGCACTTTTTGCTGATATCTTTGAACAGTGAGTATATACAATTTGGATGGACCAGATGGCTGGAATTTCTACTGGCATGATATAAGAAATGAAAAAGAAATATTCTCCAAGCGCCAATTAGGTGGAGGGTCTGCCATGACTTGGGGCTGTTTTCTTACAATGGTGTGGGCTCAATTGCATTCGTTTCAGGTAGAATGAATTCCCAAGGATACCAAAATGTCCTAACAAATCATCTTTTGCCAAATGCTGAATGTCTTGCTGGAGAAAATTGGAATTATCAGCAAGACAATGCACCGATCCATTGGAGTAACAGCACAAAAATTGGTTCCAAGTCAACAATGTTGAAACTGTGAAATGGCCAGCTAGATCACCTGACCTCAACCCAATCGAGAACCTTTGGGCTTACTTAGCAAGAAGAGTTTATGCAAATGGGAGACATTTTACACCAACAACAGAGCTGAAATATACTATCGAAGATGAATGGTATAAAACCGACCCCACCCTTTGTCAAAAACTCCTACACAACCTTCTAAGAATTTGTAATTTTTTTTCTTATATGTTATTTTCTATGTTAGCCTTAAAGTTTTTACTCAGGCTGAAATATTCATCTGTGTGTTCTGTAATATTTTCTAATAATAAAATATTTGCAAATTAATTTTTCTACTTTTTTTACTTTTATTTAAGCTCAATAATTATCAATCAAATGGTGTTTTAATTCCTCAGTTTAAATGTTTCCATTTTCTCAAAAATGTCTACTGGCCTTAAAGTTTTTACTCAGACTGTATGTATAAATTTTATAGCATTAATTTTTTTCAAACCTATTTCACTTATGCTTAAAATTCTTTTCAATACTGGGATAAATTTGGACTTTTTATTCAAAAAAATAATGTTTAAGGATTTTATTTTGTTTTTAACTAAATTTTTGGAATTGAGCATATTGTGCTAACGTCTAACATTAAAATGTCCAACTCAAGTAATCAATTCAATTTTTTAACAATATTTTCAAGGATTCTCATAATATTTAGATTAGATTTGTTCAAAGAAGTTGGCACTATTATATTTCTCTAAACCAAATATTGTGATTATCAGAGATTTGCACCATTTGAATTAATTAGCTATTTAAAAAAGAACTGATATTCAGTGAAAAAATATTTAAACTAATTTCTTTTAACTAAAATCCTGATTAAGAAAAAAATCACTTCATCGAAGAGTCAATTCAGATTGATCACATGTGCAGTGATGAATGTAGTGATATTGCAGTTGATATATACAGTGATGGATATAGTTTTATTTATTATGATAGTTTTTATTTTTATATGATTGATTTCACGATATCATTAATATTTTTCTAGTTCAGAAAAATATTCTAAAGTGGAATAATAATTCATCACTCATTAATTGAATTAAGGAAACATGTTTAACATAATTAACTTTATTTATAATGTGTTTAACACAATTATTATTTCATATATTGTATTAATTAAATTAACATAATTTGTCTTGTGAAAACTTTGTCATTCAAGAACGACCAGGTAAATAATACACCAAACATAAAATTTAAACAAATTAAAGTTAGTGTAAAAAAAGATATCTAATTAACATCAAACAGAATTTAGAGGTACATAGGCGAATTAATTAAATAAGTGAAATTGTTTTTATTGTTGACAAGATTTTCAAAACTGATCTAATTAAAATAAATAGATTTAAGTGTTATTCGTAATTAGACATATACTAACATAAAGTTTGGGAAATTAATGTAATTACATCAATTCCTGTTTAAATAAATTGAATTAAATTGACTTAGTCTAACATAAATGAAACAAAATCAAGCATGAAATGAATGAAAAGGATAGAAAATATTATTGTTAAGAGTTAAGATAATTTGACTATGTTTTTAAAAGCACAATTAATTTATTATTACTGTTATAAAGTTCCGCTTCAAAATTAATTGAAGGATATTTCCTATTAAATAAGGAGTCTATTTTGGAACAATTTATTATTTAATTAATTACTATGGAAGCTTCACTTCTAAGTTGAATTATAATGATTCAAGCTAGCTTGCGGATAGAAGAGAGTTCGATTACCACTGTCAGCGTGTGCAGCAGACACTGCTTTGAAAAAGAGTATATCCAACACAGACGTGTTATTCCACCTTATGTAAGATTAACTCATAATATTAGCCATGTTACCTAAATAGAGTTTACAAGAATTAGAGTATACAAGCATTTTTGTTGTTGTTTGTTATCCCACTTGGTCGACAGACACATCTAGAATAAGTTCATGCACCCGTGTGTTCTCATGGAAGGAGGGGGCAGCTTCTGTTGTGATGGAGCACCCGTAGATATAAGTCTTCCGTGTCACTGAAGGAGGGAGGGCAGTGCTTTCAGGGAGGACTTTTGAGGGAACTACCCAGCATTTGCCTACCTTACGGGATAAACACGAAAGGATTCACAAGGCATTTGCTGAACATCACAAACGCCACCGAACATCCTCGTTTTTTGAAATAGTGTTTACAGCAAAACCCCCTGCGGATTGAACCCCTCAGCCCTAAAGGCTCGTTCCCACCAAGGCGTGAGACGTTGAAACATGTAGCTTTGACCAATCACTAGCCTCACAAAGTTCGACTGAAACCAGTTTGAAATCCACCACTTCGAGTTGACCAACTTTTCAACTCGAAGCGGAATTCACTAGGCGCAATGTGATTTCTGACGTTTCGCTATGAAGGAGTCGAAAAACTTTCTTGCCTGCCGCTTGAATCTTCAATGCTTCACGCCTCGGTGGGAACGAATCTTGATGCTCACGAGTGGTTTTTCTCACTGTATGAGTTAAATTATTATTTATATTACCTGAATAGCTTGAATAAACCTGAATTTATTATTTATCTGAATCCCTTTAATTTTAAATTTCGATAAATATTGTAAAATAATTGTGATTAAAAAATCAAATTTCATGGTTGTTATTAAAAAATAATTAGTTCATTTCTAATTTGGGATACAATAGTTCCCTAATATACAATGTAGCCGAACGTATTTGCATATAAATATATTTATTAAAGAAATTATTGTAAGATATTAAATTTATTATAACAATTGCAATACGATGTTCCAATGTATGTGTTTTACTTTCTCGATAATTTAATCTCTGAATATGCAAAATAGATAATTGAGGCAAATATATTCATTTGAAAACAGCATATTCGTGAATATTCAAGAAAGCAGTTTATTGTTTGATAAATTTACTGGAAATAATTTTAGATAAATTTAAAGCATAATTTACTATACAGGAAGAATAATACAATTAGTATTAAATTTAAATAGATTAACATAAGAAGCAAACTATACAATTCTAGTGCTTTTTTTCTTTCTAATAAATATGTATAATTATACAATTTAAAAGATACACATTTACCTGAAATAGCTTTAATGAGAAATCAAGTTACCTGAAATAACTTTTAAAGTAATACTCTATTTAATGAAATTGTTGTTTATCATGGCATTTGTAATATTTTGCAGTCCAAGAACGACAAGTGTTTAAATGAAATATGCAAAAATTAAATGAGAAAATTCATTAACTGTGAATGAACCTCACAATACAATTGATATCTTAAAGCATTGTTGCATTCAATTCAATAGTTCCCAGCTGTACCTATTTTATAACGATTTGATGTAAAAACAAATATATATGAAAAATAATAATTAGCTTTAAAATTTGTCTTTATATTTGCTTTATCATATTCTGTTTTAAAGGAAAATATCGACAACGAAAACTGAAAGATAACTTCCGAAAAGTGTGTTTTCTTTCTTTAATGATAAAAATGATAATAGAACACAACCCAAGATACTGAAAAATGCTACAAGGTAATATAATCAAAAATGCAAGAACCAAATAAGGAAAACCATGTAAATTGTTTTAATTTCGTATTGTATGAAAGCCTGCCTTGATATTTGCCTATTAATACACTTTTTTAAAGAAAAAAACATCGACAGTGAAAAACTGAAACAGAACTTTCAAAGATATGCTTTCTGTCTTTAATGATAAAAATGATAATGCTTCAAATCGCTGAATAATAAGCGCAGCAATGCCTTCCGGGAGTACTTTTAGTGTGAACTACCCCGCATTTGCATATTGTACGGGAATCAGGAAAACACCCACCAGGTATTTCGACTAACGAAGCAAGATGCTGAACATCACAAAGTCCATCGAACCTCTGTTTTTGAAACGGTGTCTACAACAAAGCCGCCAGCTGGATTACATCTCAACCCTAAGGGCTGGTTCCCACTGAGGCGTGAGGCGTTTAAGCGAAGCGTTGACCAATCACAAAGTTCGCCTGAAACCGGTTTGAAATCCACCGCTTCGAGTTGACCAACTTTCAACTCGAAGCGGAACTTCACTAGGACTTAATGTGATTTCTGACGTTTCGCTATGAAGGAGTTGAAAAAATTTTCTTGCCTGCCGCGTGAATCTTCAACGCTTCACGCCTCGGTGGGAACGAGTCTTAAAGCTCGAAAACGGCCCTCTTTGACACTGACCCACGAGTCGGGCATTTTTAACTTTTTAAGTGTATCTTTTAATAAATGTACATATTCTTTTAATGAAATAAAATATATTAATCATCATCATCATCATTAGCGCAACAGCCCATAGTGGAATAAGGCCGTCTGCTTACTGGCCGATTTCAAGACAAGAGATATCTTTTTTTTTATGGGATAAGGTCTTTTGTCGTAGGCCCAAGGCTCTACAGCCGTATTAGATCGGGACCTACGGTTTAATGTGAATTCGAACCACTACAAACATCCATGGCACTGCCGGGACACGAACCCGAAATCTGTGACACCGAGATCCAGAGCACCAATCATTCTGCCATCTTGCCCCAAAATATATTAATGCTGCTGCAAATATTATGCATAAGAAATATAAATTAAGAAAAAAATAAAAAAAAAAAACTAATCAAGAATTAAAATAAAAATTTTTTCTATATATAAGTGAGTAATAAATGAGGAATATATCTAACATTCCTTTAAACTCAATTCCTGCTTAATTTATGTGTCCATTATTTTTGTCGCAAAAGACAAAAATAAAAGTCTTCAATTTAAAACTAAAAGTTGAGACAATGTGTAAAAATAAAATTGCTAAGAAATAAATGAGTTTTGACACAGCAATAAAAATAACAATGAATGTCACTGGGTTTTTAAAGTCGAAAAAAAAAAAAAAAGCTTATTAGTAACTTTCACGCAATAAGAATAATAATCTGTAAAAAAAAAGATATAAAAAAAAAGGAAATTTAATTTTTTAAAAACGCCACTGTTTATAAGAAAACGTAACTCTAGGGAAAAGACAAGAAATCAGAGGATAATTTTTTCCCTCAGATTAATGGAATAAAAACATACAAATTACTTGAATGATTTTAATGTAAAAAAGTTTAAAAAAAAAAAAAAAGTCAACTGAAAAGAGAGTTGTGTTTTTTTTTTCTTTGCTAACTTGTGCCGATTTCATGCATAAGTTATATATTTAAATAAAGTAATGGGGTTTTTTTTTTTTTTTTTTTTTTGCTCTTTTTTGTCTAATTAACTTTTAATTTAAATTATGCAACGCGAAGAAACGACAAAAAAGTATTTTTTTTTTAAAGGAAAAGTTTGACGATTCTTTGTTAATCATGTTTATTAAATATTGAAATGTCCTAAAACGAAAAAAAAAAAAACATAATTTCTTTGATAATAAGCATTATTAAATATTGAAATAAACTGATTAAAATGAAACACCAGTTAAAACGTTTCAGCTAATATTTAAAGAAATTGCATATTTTACGTCCTATTACTTTTATGGATATTTGTTTTTGGTTATAAAATAGGAAAGGATATTAAAATTGCATTTAAAAATGTATTAAGAATATATTCGCATTAAAAGTTTATTTTTAAATAGTTCAGATAATTCTTTCCTTCGTTATTTATATTGAAATATAATAAAAACATAAATGATGTTAAGCAACATTATTAATAATTTGATGATAAGCACCATTATTAATAATTTGATAATAAGCATTATTGAAATATTGAAATAAACTGATTAAAAAGAAACACCAGATAAAATATTTCTGCTAATACTTTAAGAAATTGCATATTTTGTGTCCTATTACTTTTATAGATGTTTGATATTTTGTTAACAAAGAGGACATGATATTTTCGCATTAAAAGTGTATATTTTAAATAGTTCATACAACTTTTCTTTCGTTATTTATATTGAAATTTCATGAAAAAAACATAATTTCTCTGATAATAAGCGTTATTAAATATTGAAATAAACTGACTAAAAAGATGGGCCAGATAAAATATTTCTACTAATAAGTAATTAAAGAAATTGCATATTTTACGTCCTATTATTTTTATGAGTATTTGATTTTTGGTTAACAAACAGGAAATGATATATTTTGCATAATATATTTTTTAAATAGTTCATACAATTTTTTTTTCTTTATTTATATAATCTTTAATATTATGGCTTATTTTTTTTGTATTTTGACATCGAGTACTAGCCAGCATGTAAGAGATTCAAACCCGATGATAGCGTGGGTTTGTAGCTTCCAGTTGGGCATCTGGATCACAACTGGGTGAAGACGGGTTGAGATCTTGGGGGCACAGGTTGGGGAACTCCCAACTTTATTCGCATTCACACAAAAACCACACACGTACTATTAACGACAGACTATATTTAACACATTTAAAGGTATATAATTATAGATTCGTGAAAGATTCCACTTCTAAACAAAAACCCGATACTCAGGTAAGTAGGGGATGCGCGAAATATACTTCCTATACGATATTCTGTAGGCCAACTGATCACCTCTCCATAGGGGGCGCTCTCGCAATGCGTAGGAAGAAGTATGGTTACAGGCTACATTAACTGCTTTTAAAAACGAGTAGATTCGATGGTGAATCAAATAATCGGATTGACTTACTGAAGCGTTCTGAGGTTTTAAGTACTAAATGTAAATATGCCGTAGTTAAATCCAAAAATTCTCAAATGAAGTATTGCTTCCCCATTTATCTATAATAATGGTAACTTCAATTTTGCTGTAGTTCTGCAGTAATAGTATCTTATAACAGTATAATATAAGAAGTATTAGTACCTAATAACAGTATAGTATAATCTTCCGCAGTATTAATGTTTGCCATTAGAAAAATTTTCATCGTAAAGAAAATAAGTATTCTGTAATACGAAATGCAAATACACATATATAGCAATTTCAACTGAAAGTGCTCTTGGAGAGCATAACTTACTAATTTTTCTCTAGTTTATGAGTGGTTCACTCTATTATGAGTGGTTCAATACTCTTCACGGTTTCAGGAACCCACGGCGTAGAAGCGTAAAGGCACCAGAAAAAATATATTGCCTGTCTTAATAAAATTTTATTCATATTATTGTCATTTCATGTAAATCATGAGTACAACAAACTTATTACATAAATACTTATATCAAATGGTATTTCTTAATTTTTATTTAAATATCTTAAAAATGCATGCAACAAATCTTGCAAATTTAAATTTTGCGATTCTTCATTACGCGAACAAAACTAGGACTTCAATGTCAGTGACAGGATAATCTTTATTATCCTTTTGTAAGTTTCAATAATCAAGAATAAAAAATGCAGCACATTGCTAGAAGACCAGCAATTCTAATCTTTTAAGCTACTCAAGAGAATGTTTTCTTTATTTTGAAACCCTATTTTACAAGCTACATTCTTATTTACTACATTGTGTGAACACCAAGCATTTTATGTAAGTAATTGACACCTTTCCCAGATTAGAGTGTCTTCCAGCATTGTTTCGAATAAATGAAATATAAATCTACAGAAACAGATTTTCTTGCCAAACATTAAAACAGAAATCCTACTGTCAATTTAAAGATTTAGAAGAATGTGTTTCCGTGTTACTCTAGAGAGAACTCTGAAACCTATTTTTGTGAATCTGGAATGAGATGGAATTTAAAGTAGAAAATGAAATCTAATTTCAGTGCTTGACAAGGAAATGAAATCTAATTTCATACCCAGAGAAGAAAAGAACTAGACATTTTTCTCTTTTTCGTGTGCTCATACTTCTCTTGACAGTTGAATAAGGATTTTCTAATCTTGCTTAGCTTACTGGAAATAACATTAGTTGGAAAATTAATGTTTACTTAAAGAAATTTTTAAGCAGTCATGGATTTTGAATTCCAAATAATTTGACGCCATCTGACCATAATCGCATTTTTGATCTCAATTATTGGCCAGTATAATAAATACAGAAATTTAGATAAAAATACATCAAATAATACATTTTTATCAGTACATCAAGTAATGCATTCTTATCAGTACATCAAATAATAAATTCTTATCGGTACATCAAATAATACATTCTTATCGGTACATCAAAAAATGCATTCTTATCGGTAAGAATACATTCTGATAAGACTTAACCGGTTTTTGAAATTTATTTGGACTTAGTGTATTAATCACAGAACTTAATTAGCCACAGATCTGGAAAAACTATGGCCAAGACTCAATGTTACCTACGTATTCAATATATTTAAAAACAATAAAAACTGCGAGCTAAAATTAGTTAAGTATCATATTCGAATTTAATTTCCATTAATGCTTAAAAATTCTTTTAAGTAAACATCTGACGCTATCTGACATATCACAGAACTAAATTACCCCCAGATCTGTTAAAACTATAGCTAAGACTCAATGTTACCTACGTATTCAATATATACAATAAAGTGACAAAAGTCATGGGATACCTCTTAATATCATGTCGGCCCTCCTTTCGCCCGGCGAAGTGCAGCAACTCGACGTGGCATGGACTCAACAAGTCGTTGGAAGTCTTCTGCAAGAATATTGAGCCATGCTGTCTCGGTAGACGTCCATAATTGTGAAAGCGTTGATGGTGCAGGACTTTGGGCACGAACAGACCTCTCGATGATGTCCCATAAATGCTCGATGGGATTCATGTCGGGCGATCTAGGTGGCCAGATCATTCGTTGGAATTGTCCAGAATGTTCTTCAAACCAATCGCGAACAGTTGTGGCCCGGTGACATGGCGCATTGTCATCCATAAAAATCCCATCGTTGTTTGGGTACATGAAGTCCATGAATGGCTGCAAGTGATCTCCAAGTAGCTGAACATAAGCATTTCCAGTCAATGTTCGGTCCAGTCGCACCAGAGGACCAAGTCCATGCCATGAAAAAACAGCCCACACCATTACGGAGCCACCACCAGCTTTGAACAGTGCCTTGCTGACAGTTTGGGTCCATGGCTTCGTGGGGTCTGCGCCACACTCGAACCCTACCATCAGCTCTTACCAACTGAAATCGTGACTCATCGGATCAGGCCACGGTTTTCCATTCATCTAGGGACCAACCGATATGCTCACGTGCCCACGAGAGTCGCTGCAAGCGATGTCGTTCTGTCACTAAAGGCACTCCAGTCGGTCTTCTGCTGGAATAGCACAAGAAAGCCAAATTTCTCCGCACAGTTCTAACAGACAAGTCCCTTGTACGTCCCACATTGATTTCTGCGGTTATTTGACGCAGTGTTGCTTGTCTGTTAGAATTTACGACTCTTTGCAGACGTCGCCGGTCTCGGTCGTTAAGTGCAGGCGGTCGACCACTGCACTGTCCATGGTGGGATGTTATGCCTGAAATTTCATACTCGGCACACTCTTGACACAGTGGATCTGCGAATGTTGAATTCCCTAACGATTTCCGAAATGGCATGTCCCATGCGTCTAGCTCCAACTAACATTCCGCGTTCAAAGTCTGTTAATTCCCGTCGTGCGGTCATCATCACATAAAACCTCTTTCACATGAATAACTTGAACAGAAATGAAAGCACTGCGCATTTATACCTGTTCTACGCGATGCTACTGCCATCTGAAAATTTGCATATTGCTATCCCATGACTTTTGTCACTTCAGTGTATATGTATGGAATAATATGTTATGGCACAAGAATGTATGGACCAATCAAAACTGCGAGGCTAAAAATAGTTAAGTATCGTATAACAGTTAAGAATAGTATTTGGAATTTAAAATCCATGAGTGCTTAAAAATTCCTTTAAGTAAAATAAGAATTTTTTAAACACTCGTGAATTTTAAATTCCAAATATTTACGCATCTGGCCATAATCGCATTTTTGGTCTCATTATTGACCAGGATAATACATACAGAGAAGTTCAGATAAAAATCCATAAAATTATACATTCTTATCAGTAAAAATACATTTTGATAAAACTTAGCAATTCTTAAGACTTATTTGGACTTGAGTATTAGTCACAAAACTTAATTAGCCACAATTCTGGCAAAATTGTAGCCATGGCTCAGTGTTATTTAAGTATTCAATATATTTAAATATGCTAAAAATAGTCAAGTAACGTATAAAAGCTTCTTAGTCTGAACATTTCTCTGTAGAATATTTTCACTTAGTGCACCAACTTTTCTTCCTCTGGTTGCATCAAAATATACAATTTGTCTAGATTATTTTTGGTTTACATATTATCTATAATAATTTGAATACAAAATTTTTTTGCAATACATTTCATTTACTAATTGAAATAATCCTCAGACTTTAAGATTATGCTCTAGGCATTTTTATTTCAAATTGTATTTACTGGTATTTATAACGTGTGATTCGCAAACTTGTTGACAAATAAGCTATTTTAAAACTCAGAAAAGATTAGAAAGATACATTGAAAGTTCACTTTTCCAAAACTCTTAAAACGCTTTTTAACCATAAAGGTAGAAAAGTACTTCATTCATTTACGTTAAAATATTAAGAGCAAACCAAAAATATAGTTAGAAATCAAAGTTTAATTTTTGATGAAATGTGAACCATGTATTATTTGAAATCCTTCTTAAAAGATTACAATTTTGCCTTTCTTTGATGTCATTAAAAGTTGCGTTTTCTATAGTGCTCAATTGTGCAATACTAGTTTGAAATGAATACATGTTTTGATACATCATATTTTTAAAATGATTAATTGTAACTTGCACATACTCAACTATGAATCATTTGAAATCATACTAAAGTTTCCTGTTTCTCTATATAATAAAAGCACACAATATTAAACATGTATAGTTACATTTCACAATTTAGAAGAAAGGCTAGTTTCCTAGACATGAATTTTACTACAAACATGAAATAGGTAGTAAACAATGTGTTTTTTCCTGTAATGCACTGTTCTCCTTTCAAAACAATTGTTCAGTTGAACAATATTCAATTCAATTGTGTTGAATTTGGTAATACTAGTTTGAAATGAATACAGGTTTTGATACATTATATTTTTAAAATGCAAAACTGGAATTCGCACATACTGAACTATAAATCATTTGAAATCATACTAAAGTTTCTTGTTTCTCTATAATAAAAAGCACCACAATATTAAACATGTATAGTTACATTTCACAATTTAGAAGAAAGGCTAGTTTCCTAGACATGAATTTTACTACAAACATGAAATAGGTAGTAAACAATGTTTTTTCCTGTAATGCACTGTTCTCCTTTCAAACAATTGTTCAGTTGAACAATATTCAATTCAACTGTGTTGAATTTGGTAATACTAGTTTGAAATGAATACAGGTTTTGATATATATTATATTTTTAAATGCAAAAACTGGAATTCGCACATACTGAACTATAAATCATTTGAAATCATACTAAAGTTTCCTGTTTCTCTATATAATAAAAAAGCACACAATATTAAACATGTATAGTTACATTTCACAATTTAGAAGCAAATCTAGTTTCCTGGACATGGAATTTACCAAACATGAAATTTGAAGAAAGCAATGTGTTTTTTCCTGTAAAGGCACTGTTCTCCTTTCAATTCAATAGTTCAATTGTGTAATATTCAATTCAACTGTGTTCAATTGTACAATATTCAATTCAATTGTGTTCAATTTTGCAATACTAGTTTGAAAGGAATACTGGTTTTAATGCATTATATTTTTTATAAATCATTTGAAGTCATACTAAATTTTCCTCTTCTCGATATAATCAAAGGAACAAAATCCCAAACATGAATAGTTATATTTCGCAATTTCGAAGAAAAGCTAGTTCTCGACATGAATTTTACCAAAAACATGAAATAGATAGTGAACAATGTGGTTTTTATTGAATTTAATGCACTATTCTCCTGTTAGTAACAGAACGTGAAAATACTGAAAACTGTTGCTGTCTTCTTTTGAGACATGACTTTGGTGATAAATGAACAGAATTATACGCCCTTTAAATTTCGCCTCAAATCATGACAGGGGCGGAAACTTTAAAATCCATTCCTTTTCAGATGCTTTGTAACTGCTCAGAATGCTTAGAACATACTTGAGACTGAAGAAAATTGAAAATCTTCCAAAGTGTCAGGGATTCTGTAGGAAGGAGAATCCGCAGTGTCATCTGATATAAAAAGACTTACGCCAGTGCTGTGAAGAATGTCGCAGCGAATGCTTTCATCGACTCTCCTCCAAGCTCTTCTTACCTCTTTCAATCATTCAGGAATCTTTCAAGCAGAAATTTGCGCTTCACACGGGATGAATTTATTACTTTTATCGTGGAAAGATCTAGGAATTTTCGGAATAAATATTTTTTAAAAGCTTTTGGAAATGCACCTATCTTTTCCCTCCAATTCGATACCTTAGATACCAAAAGATTGAATTTTGAGTCTTCAGATGCTTACAGTACATTCCATGTCCACTAAAATTGCCAAATATGGATTTCCTGTTACGCCTTTGGAGGTTTGGGGAAAAGTATCGGTGTGAATTCAGCTACATTTGGAGCTATTCCACAGATAAATGCTGATACCAGATAAGTACACAGATTTTTTTTTATATACGAAATATATTCGCTTTTAATCTGGAAGATGTTTTCGACATAGTTCTGCATAGATAAAGGTGCATGTATATTTTTTACTATTATACATAAATATATTTTCCTTTCACCTGCTATCGTTTCTTTCTATTCTTGTTATTAAGAAATGTTTGTGATAATAAAGTCATAAGAATTGTTTTATGTATTATTCTAAAATTCCTTTCAAATTAGCTGGGCGAATATTTTGAAATATGCTAATTTGGTTGGAAAATTATAAAAAAAAACTGTTGACATAAAAGTGGAGGCCTGATAAAATACCTTAACAGATAGTCGAATTGCCACAAGGCTAACATCCACTGTTAATATCGGACATTGAGTTATATCATTTCAGAAAGTGATAAAGTGGCAACTCACAACACCAACACGGAATCGAAGCCTTAATTCACTTGCATACTGCCACTAGGTTTTTGTAAGAACTACGATGAATACCCGATTTGGACTTAGAAATTGGTTTTAATTAAATTTTTAACCAAAATAGTTCGAAATTGAACGGTACAAGTTTTTCAAACTAAAGTCGAGCTATTTTGGGTAGATGTCTCATTGGAAGAAGCTGTTATATGTTTGCTACTTCTAATTGGAATCCGACGATAATTTAAAAGGGTAAACAAACGTGTTATCTAGTAACATGTTTTTTTAATGCGAGTTGACCACATGAGTGTTTTTTTCAGCTGCTTATTGATTTGCTTGGTCATCATGTGTCATCATGGTCAACTAGTGTTATATTGTTGCCCTTAAAAGCATATCCGAAAGGTTAATTTCCCCTTTCTACCTTGTGGGTTTCTGTAAAGTTATCAAAATATTTAAAAAGTTTTCAAATATTTATTTTTTCCAATTCTTTTTTGGGTCACAGCT
Source organism: Caerostris extrusa (assembly GCA_021605095.1). NCBI lineage: Eukaryota > Metazoa > Arthropoda > Arachnida > Araneae > Araneidae > Caerostris > Caerostris extrusa. The sequence goes on along the minus strand of BPLR01019275.1, from coordinate 9,913 downwards.
ATTGCTGTTGTTCTTTAGTATTGTCAAGTACTGAACTGATTCCATTTTTCACCAGAAAGAGAAAGCTTTCAATGTTATTCAAGTCAGATTCAATGTTATTTACTATAGTGCACTATACGCACCGTGTCGACCGATATCTGCGCACGTTACGCATAGACTACGAATCTGAGATTAATTTATTTTCAACATATCGAATGTTTTGTTAAATAATAATAAATAGTACTATTCAGTGCTGTGGTCTTGGGATTCAATTTATTTTTCTCTGGAAAACGATATGAACTAAGGAGATCTTATTTTTTGTAGCCGTATATGGATTATTATGAGAAATTCATAAGTTTTGTTATCTTTATCGGAAAGAGCCCATGTTTTCATACTAAATATCTTTAAAACTGTAAACTGAAGTATTAATTTATTAGCATTAGTATTATGTGGATGAAAATCTCTGTTAGTGAAAGAGAGCGATGTTTTGAATAAGAGGTAATTTTAAGTATATCTTTAATTACAAGAAACCTACAAATTAATAAAGAATGCCCCAAGTAGAGAATTTCGGTTATCATAACCAGAACTGTAACTGAAAGCGTTATACAGCACACTAGAGATAGTACATACGTCTTAAATATAATCATGTATATAATGTTGGTTTTGGTATGAAAATTACTCTAATATTTATTATGTGAATTAAATATTAATTTTCACTGTTCAAGGAATATTTGGAAGAATAAATCTATTCTAGTTCATAAAACGCATAAGTTTGTTATGAAACGTATACTTGAACTGCTCCGGTCTATGTATAATTTTCGTGTGTTAAGGTTTTGAATTAGTTTTATTAGAACCACACATCATATTTATTCGTTTAACATATTGGAAGCCTATCAGACAAATTTAGAAACTATATAATAACAAAAAAAACTTTCAAATCTATTGTTTTAATCGTTTAATATTTATTAAGTTTAACAAATACGAATTGTTTCTAATTAAGTAATTTTAATTGAAATATTAAAGATACTATTTGATTTTCTTGATACTGCTAATTAAACCAAATAAAGACATACCATAAATAAATTCATTAATAATATATATATATTAATGAATTTAATTATTTATATGAATTTAATTTTTTATGAATTTAATTTTATTATTTTTATAATTTAATACATTTCTTGATTCAATAATGAATTTAAATGAATTTAATTTTATTATTTATAATTATTAACAGCTTCAAAAGAAACTTGTGCACTATAATAATATAAGATTTCTACATTGTTTCAACATTTCCCACAAGACTAGACTTTCGCATTTAATTTACGAATATCAGTTCCTAACTCTCTACTGTATAGTCTAACAAAAAGAAAAGTATTTACCATGCGTAGATTGCTTTATGTGGACTTTCCGAAAAATATCTCAGGTGTCTTTCTTTGTCTAATACTTCATTTAATATTGATATAGTTAAGCCGCAGACATGTTTACTTCAGTAATAAATTATTTATTGTACCAAAAAATTAACATTCACCATTTTCGTGTTTAAAATTCATGATTGAACAGATTGAAGAAATATTATTTGTTATTCAATTAAAATAATTAGTCTGCATCAAATAAATCTAGAGAATTTAATTTTTTTTATTGTTATTTCCTGTTTTAGTTGCGTATACCACGAACACCCCAACTATGTGCTGTTAAGGAATACATTGCCTTCTTTGGACTTTTTAAGGATAAATGCCTTGCATTTCTATGTCGTATTTTAGAAAATTCGGTAAACCCCACTAGCCCTTGATAATCGATTATAATAGCTACTTGATTCAAATGCCATTTGCCTGATGTACAATGCCAATGCCAAATCTGAAAACAATAACTGCAACAGAGGCGACCAACGTATTTGAAACTCAGCTATCCTGCAAGCCTGATGGCCATTTGGCTAACGCTCTGGCCGTTGGTACCACAGGCTTCAAGTTTGAATTCTGGCGGTGGCATGGATTCGGTAAACTCCTACCAAGCTTCCTGATAATCGACTATCTTAGCTACTTGAATTAAATGCCATTCGCCATTCGTACAATACTAATGCCAATTCTGAAAGCAATTACTGCAAACAGAAGCCACCAGCGGATTTAAAACTGAGCTCTCCTGCCCCCCAGGATTGTCAATTGGCTTGCGCTCTGGTAATTAATGCAACAGGCTTCAGGTTCAAATTCTGGCGGTGGCATGGATGTTTGTTAATGGTTCGGAATCCTCATTATTAAACTGTAGGTCCCGGTATAATTAACCCAAAGTGTTCAAAAATATGACCGTAGACCGATAAACCAAACTTGCACAGGAGACACATTTAAGCTCAATGTGTCTTACTACAATTAAATTACCTTTTTAAGGATGGTTCAACTATTTAACTATTTCTGATATATCTCGATTGAAACAAATAAGATAAAATGTAAGAAATTCTTAAAAATAAAAAAATTATTTTTGTAGATTGCATTTCCATTTATAAGTGCAATGAATTAATTGTTTGAGAGGAATCATAGCCGGATATTTTCATCTCATCAGAAGACGAATTATATGCGATGTTTGAATTGGCATAAGTTTTATACATTCTTCCAGACTTTTCCGGCATGATTGAATTTGTGCTTTTAATTTACGGATACGGTACGTAATACGGATACGGTACGTAATCCCCCCACGGCACAGCACAACAAAAGAAAAGGATCTGATATAGACTCGAAGTAAGTCTATTTTGCATCTGGGCAGCATCAAAAGAAGAATATCTCCGCAAAAAACAGCTCTCTTTGTCTCATGCTTCATTATTTGGGAATACATCTCTTATGGATTGTGTTTTTGCCTCGCGCATTAAGAATTCAGTAATGATTTCTTTTGATCTTCTTGAACAAACGCAGCTAACTCTTCAGAATCTGCAGTGCTGCCGTCGTCTTTTGCATCGATTTGAAGAAGAGAAGATTGAGGTAAAGAATCCAAATACGCCAGGAATTAATTAAAACAAGAAGAGGATAATTCCAGCCACATCGTGGAAGTTGATATGAAGTATTAGAATATCGAAGTCTCTATGAATTACTTGTGTCTTGTGTATTTTGTTAGAGAAAAAGAATTGTTTTTGTTACGATTAAATTTCTTTGCACTCTAATAAAACTACTATCTTTATTTTATCTTATTATCGATTATTTCTAATCTGAAATTTCATTATTTGTAGAAAATAATTCAGAAAAATATATTACTTTTTGAAAGCTTACCTGTTTCCAAATGTGAACAGTTTGTTATAATTTATTATCCATATAATGTTAACCAGAACGTTTGATCTAAGTCATTAGCCACAAGCAGATTCAGCGTTGACGTTGGTGCTATTACAATCTAAAAACACTTTAATGTATTTATTAGTATTATTAAAAGAAATACTTTTGAGTAAAAGCTTTAAATGAACAATTGTTTGAATATAATACTAAATAATACTTTTTTTTTTTTCTTTTTAATTGTTATGTTTGAAAATATTAGAGTCATTATTGAATTTATTTTAATTTGTCTCTAATTTGTAATTCAACAAATCATTTTGATAAACGAATACATTAAGTAACATTTTGATGATGTATATAGATCTAAATAATTATGTACAAAATCTATTAAAACTGAGCAAATTTTCTATAATAGAGAGCGGGCCTGTCGTACTCTAGAAAACTACAGTAGCCCATCGTTACATTGCACCTCATTCAATCACACACTTGGATATTTCATGAGTTTTTAGGGGGAAAAGGCATAAAAACTGAGCTCAATTTTTTTTTTAGTTTTTAATATAACATAAGTAGAGATTAAATTTATAACATGTAAATGTAATTTTTTGTTACAATAGTGATAATTAATAGTGTTTATAACAATTATTTTCAGAAATTATTAATTACAGTGACAGTTATATAGCGCATGTTTTGAGACATAGGAAAAGGACGATATACTGAAACAGCGACATAGACGATGCTATAATCTAGGTTAACGATGATATAATAAGGTGTTTTTCTTACAATAAATCCAGTTTTATAAACTCGAATCACCATTGTTAGAAATTTAATTGTCATTAAAACCTAGATAAGTGGTCTATGTAATTAAGTGGTCACTGTAATTAATAATTTCTGAAAATAATTATTATGTTTGAATATAGGTATCCATATTTTTTTACGGGAAAAAATTACTTTCATGCGGAAATGACTGAATAATTTTCATTGAAATTGTTTTTATTTTTAAATATGGTTAAAAATATAGTTGTATATCTTATATATATATATATACATAGATAGATAGATAGATATACGTTTTCTAGATGTATGTTTGCGACGGGATCTTTTGGACTTGGGGTATGCTTTCCTGCACTAGGATGATTAGTAACAACAACAACAACAATATATATATATAAATGGATGTGTTTGTGTATGTTCCAATATAACATAGAAACTATACTTCTTAATTTATTATAAATTTATTATTACGGTCCGAAAATTCGATGCCAAAAATTAATACAAATATTTGCTAATTATTTTTTAATTAAATATAAACCTTATTTTTTATAGCCTCAAATTTTCACCACTCCAGATGAAGCCAGTCTTAATAATTGACTGTGGACATTAATTATGTTATTCTTAAGAAATTAGGTAGAAAATTTATTGTATTTGTTTTCAATTTTTTTCCTTAAACCAACACTACTGTATTCTTTAAAATAAATGCTAACAAATTACAGATGACAGAAAAAAAATATTTAGACACTTAGATAAGCATGATTTTATTTAGCCAATTTTTATTTAGTCAATTTTATTATTTAGCCGATTTTTTTATTTAGCGAATTTATATTATTTAAGACAAACTATCTGAAATCGTGAACGTTAAATTCTACATAGATATTTTTTGTTCTTTAAAAAATTTACAAAACTAAATATTTTTATTTTCTACACAAGATCAACTCTATGTCATATCTGCTAGTAACACGTATAAATTTTTTTTTTAAAGATGTCTTTTTACAAGAATTGTTTATATTTGAATCTTCACTATTTTTTGTTTTTTACTATAAAAGGAATAAATAGCCTTTTCCATGAAAACTATCCTCCCCGACTCTCATCATTGGGAGATTTTGACTTTTTCTAAGAAAAGAAGAAAAAAAAAAAAAAAAACAGCCTGGATTTTTCTTCGATGAGGTTCTTGTGCTGTTAAACTCTTTCGTAAACATGAAAAGGGTTTTAGTCTGTTCAGTGTTTGATGTGAGAGTGACAAAATATTTTTAAGCCTACAAGCGTCGCGAACAAAAAATGAAAGATTGAGTTATAGACTATTTAGTTTGGAGACGGCTTTTTATCCACATTTGGAAGTGGGAAAAGGAAATGGGACATTTACGAGCACAAGTCGCATCGCAAATCTTCAGTCGATTTTTTTCATAAAGAAGTAGGGATCAAAATGTCTTAGGTATTCATAAAGTAGAGTGCAACACTGGCTTGGATAAGTAAATAATTCCTACTTTGTTTTTTTTTCGAATCCTGGTAGTAGCATGGATGTTTGTTACTGGTTCGGAATCCACGTTAAACTGTAGGTACCGGTCAATTAGCCTAAAGCGTGCACAAAATAACCGTAGAGTGACAAACAAAACAAAAAAATTCCTTGTGTTTTCTCATTTGGGTCAATATATTTTGGTTTCTGTTCTTTCAAACAATGAAGCTTGTTAAAATGTACGCTTCTTCTTGATAAGATGTTGTTTTGAAAAAAAAGTATTGCAACTATATTCTATTTAATGTATTATTTTATTAATTAAAACTGCTGTAATATAATTTATTTTTAAAGACAAAACAATCTCAAAGATTATAGATCCAAAAATTCGAAAAAGACAATTTATGGATTAAAATGTAATATATTTTGTTTAATGCTTATCACTTAATTTAAAAATCGTTTACCACTAATATAGCAAATATGTAGAAGATTCCTTGTTACCACCATGATTACTACATGGGATATTATGCTAAAAATGCAAGAGTGAAATGAATGATGATAATACAGTAATCACTGATTAATATCTCACTCATTTTCACGTTATTTATATTCTTGATATTATTATTAATTTCTGATTCTAATTCATAACAATTTTTTTTTATTGAAATAGTTCCCACCAACGAAAGTAAAAATTTGTTTATATTAAAATGCTATATTTGCGATATGAAATGCATTTTCTCTTCCATTTTCTTTTCTGTTGCATTTTCTGCAACAGATCAACGCTATGTCATATCTGCTAATTTTGGATAAATAATTTCTTAAAAAATAGATGTAGTTTTTTAAATCTTCACTATTTTTGTTTTTTACTATAAAAGGAATAAATAGCCTTTTTCCATGAAAACTATCATCCCCGACTCACATCATTGGAGATTTTGACTTTTTTTCTAAGAAAAAAAAAAAAACCAGCCTGCATTTTTCTTCGAGGAGGTTCTTGTGCTGTTAAACTCTTTCGTAAACATGAAAAGGGTTTTAGTCTGTTCAGTGTTTGATGTGAGAGTGACAAAAAAATATTTTTTAAGCCTACAAGCGTCGCGAACAAAAATGAAAAGATTGAGTTATAGACTATTTAGTTTGGAGACGGCTTTTATCCACATTTGGAAGTGGGGAAAGGAAATGGGACATTTACGAGCACAAGTTGCATCGCAAATCTCAAGGCAATTTTTTCTTAAAGAAGTAGGCATCAAAATGTCTTCGGTATTCATAAAGTAGAGTGCAACACTGGCTATAATTCCTAATGTATTACTTTTTTTTTTTTTTCTCATTTGGGTCAATATATTTCGGTTTCTGTTCTTCCAGGTAATGAAGCTTGTTATCAAGTATGCTTCTTTTGATAAAATGTTCTTTCGAAAAAAATATTGCAACCATGTTTTGTTTAACGTTTTAATTTATTAATTAAAGTACTATTAATTAAAACTACTTTAATAGAATTTATTTTTGAAACAAAAGAATCTCAGTTTTGTTTGTAGCTCTATGGTTATTTTTTTGCACACTTTAGGCTCATCAGAACGACACCTACAGTTTAACGTGGATTCTGAACCACTGACCTCCCTACTAATACTAGATTCAAACCTGAATTGCTAGAACCAGAGAGCTAGCCAATTGGTCATCAAGCCGTAAAACAATCTCAAAGAGTGTAGATCCAAAAACTTGAAAGGTAATTCTCTTTGTGGATTAAATGTACTGTATGTATTATTTGTTTTAAGGCTTGCCACTTAATTTAAGATCATTTACCACTAATATAGCAAAATATGTAGAAGATTTATTGTTACGATGGGAGACTTCGCTAAACTTACAATAGTGAAATAAATGATGATGATATGGAAATCATTCATTTATATGTCACTGAATCCTTTCACGTTATTTATATTCTGGATATTATTATCAATTACTGTTTCTTATTTATGAAAAGGGTTTCTCTTTGCTAAAAAAGTTCAGACCTACGAAAAAGCAAAATTTATTTATAATAAAATGATATATTTTCGATATGAATTGCATTTTCTTTTGCATGTCTTTTTGCATTTATAGAAGGGAAAATTTTATCTTTAACGTGACCTAAAATTAGTTGCATTTGATAAAGGTACATTATAATTAGAAAAATATTTTTGTTCTAAGAATAACTCATAATTTATAGTTTTCAACGCATATTCTTCGCAAATTTTAGATATCTAAAATAGAAAAAAAATTAAATTTGAGAAATTGTTCAGACATTGTTAGATTTGTTATAACTTTGTACTCCAATTTTAATAACATATAACTGTACTACAATTTTAATGATGGATATAACTGTACTCCAATTTTAATGACATATAACTGTACTACAATTTTAATGATTGATTGTATAACTGTACTCCAATATTAATGACGGTTATAACTGTATGTAGCAGTGTTCCAAAATTTAATTACAGATATAACTATATATAATTTGTACTCAATTTTAGTGGCATATAACAGTACTCAATTTTAATGGCTTATGACTGTACTCAATTTTAATAGCATATAACTGTACTTCAATTTTAGTAGCATATAACTGTACTCCAATTTTAATGACGTTTGAAGAAAAAAAGTTTTATAAGGACATTTCTAGAATATTAAAAGAATTTAGAAGGATAACTTTCATTTTAGTTATTATTAATAATACACTCATTTATTAAAAAAACATTTAAAAATAACTTATCAAAATATTTTTGTATTATTACATTGCTTTGGTTTTTCCGAAAAAAAAACTGAATAATGCGAACCTTTTAAAAGATATTTCTTTTTTGCCTTTAAAGAAACTTTTCCCACTTTTATAGTTTCAAGACTTCAACACAATATACATACAGCGTCTTTTAATTTTCAGAAACCGAATCATTTTTTAAAAATGAAACAGAAAAAGTTTTTTATGTGGCAAACTTTTACCGTTTCTTTAATTTTATTTTTTAAATGACGATTTATGAAACAAATGGAAGATAAAAAAAAAAAAAGCAATCAATTTTGTGTTTGATCAGCACAAAAATTGCATTCAGTATTTTTAATGCAACTGATGAAGTCAGACATTTGAAGAAAAAGTACATAAGCACTTCTGATAAATTCTTCTTGAGATAGTTATTCAATTATATCAATTTTTTCATTCAATGACATTTTATTAATCCATAGTTTAAAGAAAATAAAATTTTTGTTGTTTGTTATTTAAACACCGGTTAATTTTTTTCTTTAAAAATTTTTTATGTTAATAAGCAATGCAAATAAACTCTACACTAAAAACTTGGAGAATGGATAAAATTGGAAAAATATTATTTACAGTTTTTTTAATTCTATTTGGATGTAAGTTATGATAAAAAGCTATTGTTTCTCATTTCATTTTGAAAGCTCCATTAAGAAAAAAATGTATGCAAAAAATATAATAAGAAATTTTACATAATTTTTTTAAGAATTGATTTTGGGCTTAAGAATGCGAAATAGTCAATTTTGTTTTTAAATAGTCAATCAAGACTCATAAAAAAGGCTAAGCCTTTAATGAAGATTAAGAATCAATTTAGTAATCCAGAGGAATCTTCTAAAAAGTTTCTAAAAACGTTTTTGTACTTTTGATTTTTACCATATTTTCAAAAGTAAATTTGAAAACTATAAAGTTATTCATAAACTATTATAAATTAATAATATAAAATATTAATATTATAAAATTAGCTGATAAACTAATTTTTTTTAATTAATTAATCTGAAGTTATATTATTATATATATTAAACAGGTTATATATATTAAACAGTTATACATATAAAATAGTTATAGATATTAAACAGGTTTACAACAATATTGTTTGTTTGTTTGCAAACCTGTTATTGTTGTCAACAGTTGTTTTACATCTTACGTTATTCTGGGAAATTGTATTTTAAAAAAAGTGTTTCCTCACATAAATGAATAAAAAAAATGCCGACAGACAAAGTGAAACTTTGTGTTGTAAAATTTTACAAAAGATGACTCAAAAGATTAGGAATTTCAAAACGTTATAAAATTAATTTTTAAGATGTGAAGTTTTCTCTGTAAAAAATATTTTTTGGAAAATTGAAATCTATTATATTTACAAATTTTTACCTTACAAAGATTTATATTCTTTTCTCAAGAGGATACTTTTGAAAATTTTAAATTTAAGCATTTATTTTTGAAAACCCTATTACGGCAACATAGCTGTTACTTCAATTAGAGAATCAAAAATGTATCATTTTGCTTGGAAAATAGGATCTTGCTTTAAATTAAGTTTTAGTTAGTGAAATTTGCTAATTTATTTAAACAAGCCAAATTGGGAGACATTTATTTTTAAGCATACTTAGAACTGATTTTTGATTTAAATTGATATAAGGAACTGATAACTTTTCAATGATTTTTTATTCTTTTTCAAAAGATGCTTTTGAAAAAATTTTAATT
>BPLR01019274.1:0-57808 GCA_021605095.1 Caerostris extrusa | reverse complement strand
TCAGAAATATTTATATATTTATATATTTATATATATCATATTAGTTTAGTATCATTTAGTGTTCGTTTAGTGTTTTTTAGGTTATAACAGTTATTTTTAGTTAATAACATAAATTTGTTTTCTTCAAGTAATTTTCGTATATTAAGATGATCATATTGTTATTTATTGGCAAATAATAGAATATGCAATAACTATAGTAAAAGTATCATGTTAAAATCACAAACTCAATTAATTATTTTTGAAGCGAATTAAATTGTCTAAAAATATTTACATTCATTAAAGTATCCAAATATATATTTTTAAATTTCTTGATACATATGTTTTTATCTTATAATCAAATTTTGTCCTATTAACATTATAAAAAAGTATATTTTATATTAAAATTATATACTTATTAAAAGTATATTTTTGATAATAATTTTGCATCAAAATTGTTGAAAAAAGATATATGATAAATGTTTGAATTAGTGATTTATTTTTATAAAATTTTATTTGCCTTATAGTGGAAAATAGTTTCAGAATTAAAAATATATTATATATATTTTTACGTCATTTTGTGTTGAAGTGAAAATTTGTAAACAATATAAAAATATTTTATATTACTTTTTTTTTTTTTGGTATTCAAATAAAAGTTTACTTTTAAAATTAATCGAGAGTTTTAATTTATTGATTGTAAATTATGTAAATATCCCTTTTTTGGATACATCTCCGAAAGGGAGAGCACTAGTTGCGTTACTGTTTATGTATTACGCAGTTTGACCATTTCTCGCCAAGTTGACCGTTTTTCGCCAAGTCGACCATGAAAAACATACCATAAAGAGGGATTTTCTCGTCATGCTGCCGTGTGGCGCAACGTGGCGCTAAAAAAGCGATAACTGTAACCAGTGCATTCCATTTGGACATCTACCCCAACTTTTATAATTGAAGCATCCATTTTTACAATGTGATAATCAATTTATATTTTTAAATTCATTTTTGCACTGATAACTAAATAATAGTTGATTTTTAGAAGCATCCATTGAGAAAGGATGGAAATTAAAAAAAAAAAAAACAATTATAAACTGTATACATATTTTTTTATGGACTATATTATATATTACTCTGTATATCACAGATTTCTTGGCTCTATTTCTCTCTTTCTGTTTCTCCTTTTATAATTCACAAAGGATGTATTTTATTAAGGTGAAATGTTTTATACATGTCCGTTTAAAACAGGGATAACCAATCCAAGTTAACTTACGGCCACTTTGGAAAAGCATCATAACTCCGAGGGCCGCATATAAAATTATATATCCCCATATAATGGGTTTAAACTCACTATAGACATTTCTTTGAGTGAAAAAGTGAAATATAATGAGTTATTATTTTTGTGTTTTACTATTATTCTTACATGTAATCATAGATAATATAATAATGATACTAAACGAACATTATAAAGAAATATATAACACTAAAAACGAAACTTAAAAAAATATATATATTAACGAAATAAAAAAAAAAAAATGAAATCATTAAAAAATATTTGTGATTTGAAAATAATCATTTATGATTGATGTGTATTATAATAAAATATGTGTCTATTTGCCATAGCAGACACAATAACATAACCTAGCTTCCCTCCTGTCGCCAACGCAATTTATAAAGTCGCCACAAAAGATAAATTAGAATAAAAGCGCCATTGCATTAGTTTTTACATCCAATATCACTGTTTTTATATATTTTTCATTAACATAATTTTGCACAAGTGTAAATAATAATATGTGATTGATGTTATTATAATTTAATCTGTACAAACTGAAATTTATATCTCGCCAAAATAACGACTTTTTACGATTTGTGTTTACGATTATTCTTACATATAAACATAGATAATATAATAATAATGATACTAAACGCACATTCTAAAGAAATGTATAACTCTAAAAATATTATTTAAAAGTATATAAATATAAACGAAATCAATGAAATCATTAAAAATATTTATTTTACTAGTGCGATATTTGTTTCTCCACTCTTTCACTTAGCTTTTACAAATCGAACTCAATTTGGGTATTTGTCCATTGCGTTTCAGGTTAGCGTCCGTCATGTTTGAGCTTATCTTGTCTTTGATCAATTTCATTTTAGAAAAAAAAAAAAAAAACGATTCGCAGGTGCAAGTTGAACCAAAAGCGCTAAAAATTTGAACTAAGAGTCTGGTTTGCTCTGCTATCAACTATCATTGTAATTAATGGATGGTCACTTAAAGCGAAACGTGGACCTGTTATGTTAGATGTTCCAAGATGCGCGCGCAATCTTGAGTTCGTAGAATATAATTTATTCGGCGAATTGATAAATAAAACGGACATTATTTGTCATGTATTTGCAGAATATTATTTTAAAATCAAAGTACATAGTTTCTCATAATTTCGGCAGTTAAGTTTTGAATATAGGGATGCACACATAATGTATTTTTTAATACATTGGTTTTCACTACTTTGGCCATTATAAAATAAGTATATTTTGTAAAAGTGTGGTAAATCTCATAGGACAGAAAAATGTGCAGAGCGGGCCGCGGTTGGCCACCCCCTGCCGTGAAGCCTCTATCTGCCATAGCAGACACAGTAACATAACCCAGCTTTCGTCACTGTTTTTGTATACTTTCACTAACATAAAATAATTTTACATAAGTGAAAAATAATCATTTGTGATTGATGTATATTATAATAAAATATCTAAAATAAAAATATGTGAATCTGTCTGCCATAGCAGACACTGTAATATAACGTAACTTTCATCCTCTGGCCAACGCAGTTTTGAAAGTCGCCACAGTAGAGAAATTTAAAAAGAAAAAAAAAGCCATTGCATTAATTTTTACATCCAATATCAGTGGTTTTTGTATATTTTCACTAACATAAAATGATATTGCGCAATTGCAAAATAATCATTTGTGACATGTGTATTATAATAAAATATGTAACTCTATCTGCTATAGCACACACAATAACATAACCTAACTTTCCTCCTCTCGCCAACACAATTTTGAAATTCGCCAAAGTCGCCACAGAAGAGAAATTTAAAAAGAAAAAAAAAAAAAAAGCTATTGTGTTAATTTTTACATCCAGTATTAGTGTTTTTGTATATTTTAATTAACTTATAAAATATAATATTGAACAATTGCAAAATAATCATTTGTGACTGATATGTATTACAATAAAATATGTAACTATCTGCTATAGGAGACACAATAACATAACATAACTTTCCTCCTCCCTTTGCCAACACAATTTTGAAATTCGCCAAAGTCGCCACAGAAGAGAAATTAAAAAAAAAAAAAAAAAATGCCATTACATTAATTTTTACATCCAGTATCACTGTTTTGGTATATTTTTCACTGACATAAAATAATTTTGCACAAGTGCAAAATAGTAATTTGTGATTGATGTCTATTACAATTTAATATGTACAAACAAAATTTATATCTCCCAAAAAAAAAAAAAAAAATAAAAATAAATAAATAAAAAAATAAGATTCTTTATTAGCGATAGTTGAAATTTTTTTTTTTTTTATTTCCAATGGCAGGCTACAATAAGTAATAAAATAAAAAGAACATGAAAACAACAACGAGAATCGAAAGAAATCCCATAGTGACATGTTTAACCCATAAGGGCCCTAGCCTCCCCAGTAACGACCCTACACAGTAGAGGAAGCAAGTGTAGGGCAGACAGGAAGGTGAGATGAATCCATGTCCTCTCCAAGACTGCAGAGCATGCATTTTGGGCTTTCAAATATTTTCATACGAAAAAGATGATTGGCCATACAATCATGGCCCGCCAGGAGTCCGAAAAGGGCAACAGCCCCAAACCTGGGCCGATCAGGGATGTTTAAAATAAAGTTAAACCAGGTTTTAGATGAGTTGCCTTCAAGTAGATTATCAGATAGAGTGTTCCGAAAAAAGTCTCGGATCATCAGTTAGTTGAAAACATACGAAAAATATTCTCATAAAAACACAATGCGTCTTAAAACACCTGCAGGTACTTTTCACCGAACAGAACTGAAATAGGAATGGAGCCTCCCCGACTCCTTCTTCCCCGTAACCGGCGCAGGGTGACATAGGATGTTGGAATTATTTACATTTGAACAAGTGTAGGGGGAATGGATTTACCTCTCTGTAATAGATATCGATTCGTTCTATTACAGGGAGAAGTAGCGAAAAATCCCCGCTTTTCAAATAGACGAGAAGAAATTGGAGAATGTCTGCTTTCTGCATTTCTTTCTTTCTATTTCCTTCTTTTTTCGTTGTCGTTGTTGGTGAACGCGATGTCATTTACAAGCTATTTTATTTTGATGTGATTTTGATATGACAGGACATTATTTCTAAAAAGCTTTTTCTCATTATGAAAGATATTGAAAATTTTTCGATATTTTGAATATGACTTTTTCAACCGTTTACTGAGTTGGTTGGATTTCATATTTAAAAAAATAATAATAATAATAATAGAAACGTTGCCAAAAAAAAAAGCAAACTATTTCTTTATTTAAACGTTTTGAAGATAGAGGAGAAGCGCTGGTGCTTTTTGTATACCTGAATGATCCTGAAAAATTTAAGAATCAGCAAACAACAACAACAAAAGGAGAAAGATTAGGAAAAATTATTCATAATAAAATTAAATTCTTTTTAAAGAGTGGAAGGATTTGTAGTTTTGAAATATCAGAGCAAGTTCGTCCCCAAAACAATGCCCTGAAATTCAATTATATGTTAATATTATAAATAGCGTAGACTTCTACCTTCTTCTCTGCTCAATGGTATCTTGAGTAGTTAGACGGAACCATAAAATCATGAGCAGTTAGACAGAATAATTAAAACGCAGAGCAGTTAGACGGAACCATAAAAACAAGAGCAGTTAGACGGAACCATAAAATCATGAGCAGTTGGACAGAATAATTAAAACATCGGCAGTTAGATGGAACCATAAGAACATGAGCAGCTAGACAGAATTATTAAAATACGAGCAGTTAGACATAAATAAACATGATCAGTTAGACGGAGCCATAAAAACACGAGCAGTTAGACAGAACTATACAAAAATGAGCAGTTAGACAGGACTATACAAAAATGAGCAGTTAGACAGAATATTTGAAACATAAGCAGTTAGATGGAACCATAAGAACATGAGCAGCTAGACAGAATTATTAAAACACGAGCAGTTAGACATAAATAAAACATGATCAGTTAGACGGAGCCATAAAAACACGAGCAGTTAGACAGAACTATACAAAAATGAGCAGTTAGGCAGAATATTTGAAACATAAGCAGCTAGACAGAATAATTAAAACATCGGCAGTTAGATGGAACCAAAAGAACATGGGCAGCTAGACAGAATTATTAAAACACGATCAGTTAGACATAAATAAAACCTGATCAGTTAGACGGAGCCATAAAAACACGAGCAGTTAGACAGAACTATACAAAAATGAGCAGTTAGACAGAACTATACAAAAATGAGCAGTTAGACAGGACTATACAAAAATGAGCAGTTAGACAGAATATTTGAAGCATAAGCAGTTAGACAGAATATTTGAAACATAAGCAGTTAGACAAAATATTTGAAACATGAGTAGTTAGATGGAGTCATAAAAACATGAGCAGTTAGACAGAACTATACAAAAATGAGCAGTTAGACAGAACTATACAAAAATGAGCAGTTAGACAGAACTATACAAAAATGAGCAGTTAGACAGAAAAAACATGAAATATACAAAAATGAGCAGAACTATACAAAAATGAGCAGTTAGACAGAATATTTGAAACATGAGCAGTTAGATGGAGTCATAAAAACATGAGCAATTAGACAGAACCATAGGAACATGAGCGGTTAGATGAAACCATTAAAACATGAACAGTTAGACAAAGCTATAAAATCATGGGCAGTTAGACGGAGCTATACAAAAATGATCAGTTAGAGTGAATATTTGAACAAAAGCAGTTAGACAGAATATTTGAAACATGAGTAGTTAGATGGAGTCATAAAAACATGAGAAGTTAGACAGAACTATACAAAAATGAGCAGTTAGAAAGAATATTTGAAACATGAGCAGTTAGATGGAGTCATAAAATCATGAGCAGTTAGACAGAACTATACAAAAATGAGCAGTTAGACAGAATATTTGAAACATGAGCAGTTAGATGGAGTCATAAAAACATGAGCAATTAGACAGAACCATAGGAACATGAGCGGTTAGATGAAACCATTAAAACATGAACAGTTAGACAGAGCTATAAAATCATGGGCAGTTAGACGGAACTATACAAAAATGATCAGTTAGAGTGAATATTTGAACAAAAGCAGTTAGACAGAATATTTGAAACATGAGTAGTTAGATGGAGTCATAAAAATATGAGAAGTTAGACAGAACTATACAAAAATGAGCAGTTAGAAAGAATATTTGAAACATGAGCAGTTAGACAGAGCTATAAAATCATGGGCAGTTAGACGGAACTATACAAAAATGAGCAGTTAGACAGAATATTTGAAACATGAGCAGTTAGATGGAGTCATAAAAACATGAGCAATTAAACAGAACCATCGGAACATGAGCGGTTAGATGAAACCATTAAAACATGAACAGTTAGACAGAGCCATAAAATCATGGGCAGTTAGACGGAACCATAAGAACATTAGTTAGTTGGCACCATAAAATCATGAGCAGTTATGTTAGATGGAACCAAAAAACACGAGCAGTTAGAACCATAAAAATACGAGCACTTAAAAAGAATAATTAAAACATGAGCAGTTAGGACAATAAAAACATGAGCAGTTAGACGGAACCATAAGAATATGAGCAGTTAGATGTAAACACTAAAACACGAGCAGTTGCACGGAACCTTAAAAACATGAGTAGTTAGATGGAACCAAAAAAACTTGAGCAGTTAGACAGAATATTTAAAACATGAGCAGTTGCACGAAACCGTAAAAACATGAGTAGTTAGATGGAACCAAAAAACTATGAGCAGTTAAGACAGAATAATTAAAACATGAGCACTCGGCTGGAACCATAAAAACATGAGCAGTTAGACGAAATGAAATACATGCATGAACATACATAAATAAAAAATTTATAAATTTTATTTTCTCTTTTCTGCGTCTTTTCTATACTTGGATCTGGTTGAGAATCACCATATTTCACCTTTACTAAAAATCAGTCCAGAAACTACCTCAAGATGCTTCAGAAATGTGACATTATCTGATAGTGGTTTTATGGATTGCTTATGATATGGTAGAGTGGCACTTTTCTGCAATTTTTTTTTTTTAATCCATCCATTTTGGATTGTAAATTCAAATCGTACATGTAACAGAAACTTAATTTGCGGTCAAATAGAACGTACACCACGTTTGACTTACACAAACATCTTACTGTAATTGGGTATTAAACATTATATAAAAAAATTCTGTATAAATATTAGAAATAATTGACGCAATGTATATTTTTTAAATAAATATTTAACTTCACAAATATTAATTTTCTTGAGGACAATTATCCTCCATACGCCATTTCATGAATGCAGAATGAAATATTAAGAAATTTCTATTCGTAATGTGCGAATTCAAGTTAAGGCCATCGTTTATTAACGGATGAAATGACAACTTTCATAGCTAGATGAGGCTAAAAGTAATTTTTCTGAATTAGGTAAAATTATTGGCAACTATTTTAACTCTTTTTGTCACGAACATGTAGGCCTATACTAGACCTGCAACGGCATCAAAAAGAAAGTCAATTTGAGGTTCATGGGAACACTTTAATTTACACACACTCACACATATATAACAGATGGGATGAAAAGTTTATAGGCTGACACATAGATGGCGCTACTTGTATTAAATCGGTATGAATTTTTTGTTAACCCTAACCTTCAAAAGACACATGTATAAATTTGACAGTTGTTGCACTATTAGTATGTGAGTTGTAACATTGAGAAGTTATAGCATTTTTAGTGTTCATCACGTGCAGTCCACTCGGCTTGACGGACGATTGGACTCCGGTGTAAAATGATGGAGCCATGTTTCATCGATTGCCACATATCGATGCAAAAATTTCTGGTTTATTACGATTGAACAGCTCCAAACACTGCTGAGAATCATCAATTCGTTGTTGTTTTGGGTCCATTGTGAGCTCTCGCGGCACCCACTTTGAACAGAGCTTTCGCATATCCAAATATTCCTTCATGATATGTCCAACACGTTCCTTTGATATCTTTAGGGTCTCAACTATCTCAATAAACTTCCCTTTACGGTTATCAGAAATTATTTTGTGGACTGTTTTGATGTTTCCGTCGGTTACAGCCTCTTCGGGGCGTCCACTGCGTGCATCGTCCTCGGTGCTCATTTCGCCTCGTTTAAATTTAGCAAACCACTTCTCTACGGTTGATTTTCCTGGTGCAAAGTCCGAATAATGTTCATCCAGCCAAGCCTTGACTTCAATAGTATTTTTATTCGCCAAAAGGCAATGCTTCATTAACACACGAAATTCCTTTTTATCCATTTTTTCAAACTAACTAAAGTTGCTTCACTAAAAATGCTACAACATCACATACTAATAGTGCAACAGCTGTCAAATTTATACACATGTCTTTTGAAGGTTAGGGCTAACTAAAAATCATATGGATTTAATACTAGTAGCGCCATCTATGTGTCAGTCTATGAACCTTTCAGCCCACCTGTTATATATATATATATACACAAAAACTCGTAGTTCAGTTGACTTTAGTATAAATTTATTAAAAACGTCAATTGATGCGTAGCTCAGTTAACTTCAGTATAAATTAGAAGGTCAGTTGACTTAAAATTTGAATTAAGTATAAATTTGACCAAAACGTCAATTTGTGTAATAACAGCAAATTGTGAGGAAGGGCAAGGTAGTTGTCAACGGCAGCTAACCGAAATCGAATCTGGACAATTCTCTTTCGATTTCATCATCTCAGTTAAACAAGCAGTTATTCAGTGAGGAATGAGATTTAAAATGAAACTTTCCTGTCTTCATAACAATATGCACAAATTCAATTCATTTTATTTCCTGTCATCGTATATGCTGGAATATTTTAACATCAAGTCAAAGCAAGACAGTTGTCTGTGACAGCTACTCCAAAATCGATTCTGCAAGATGCTCCTTCATTTAATTTGGAAACCTTTTCGTTAAAACTGACATTTTTTTTCTGTCCCCTTTTCAATTTTCCAGCCTTCAACTCGAGCAAGGGACCCCCCTCCCCTCCTCCGTTTCAAATTTTGTCCAATTTCTCAAAAAAATCATCGGATGTCTACATTCAGTAAGGAAATTAAGGGACTTAGCATATCTTCAGAAAAAGGAATTGCATTTACTTCAAAGCTTTATCATCAAAGCTGACTGGCTCATAGAAAGATACTGATGGTTTTGCAATCATCAGTATTTTTCTACTCCTTACTGATTTTTTAATCAATATTAATACGCTCTATTTTAACAATACCAATACAATACTTTTAACTCTAATGTTTGGGATTCTAAGTTCCTATGTGATTTGTATTCGTGTCCTTGAACCTGGTTGTTTTATTATTTTGTTAACGTTTGTTTTGAATTAAACCTGATTGTGTTATTATTTTGTTAACGGTTGTTTTTAATTAAATCTGATTATGATTTTGTTAACGTTTGTTTTGAATTAAACCTGATTGTTATTATTTTGTTGAGGTTTGTTTTGAATTAAATCTTGTTGTCTTATCATTTTGTTAACGCTTGTTTTGAATTAAACCTGATTGTGTTATGATTTTGTTGAGGTTTGTTTTCAATTAAATCTTGTTGTCTTATCATTTTGTTAACGTTTGTTTTGAATTAAACTTGATTGTGTTATCATTTTGTTGAGGTTTGTTTTGAATTAAACCTGGTTGTCTTATTATTTTGTTAACGTTTGTTTTGAATTAAACCTGATTGTGTTATCATTTTGTTGAGGTTTGTTTTGAATTAAATCTTGTTGTCTTATCATTTTGTTAATGTTTGTTTTGAATTAAAACTGATTGTGTTATCATTTTGTTGAGGTTTGTTTTGAATTAAACCTGGTTTTCTTATTATTTTGTTAACGTTTGTTTTGAATTAAACCTGATTGTGTTATGATTTTGTTAACGTTTGTTTTAAATTAAACCTGATTGTGTTATGATTTTGTTAACGTTTGTTTTGAATTAAACCTGATTGTGTTATGATTTTGTTGAGGTTTGTTTTCAATTAAATCTTGTTGTCTTATCATTTTGTTAACGTTTGTTTTGAATTAAACTTGATTGTGTTATCATTTTGTTGAGGTTTGTTTTGAATTAAACCTGATTGTGTTATGATTTTGTTAACGTTTGTTTTAAATTAAACCTGATTGTGTTATGATTTTGTTAACGTTTGTTTTGAATTAAACCTGATTGTGTTATGATTTTGTTAACATTTTTTTTGAATTAAACCTGATTGTGTTATTATTTTGTTGAGGTTTGTTTTGAAAACAGAATAATGTTATTTATGGGGCCTGATGGTCGAGAGACTAGCGCTCTGACACTTGATGCCATAGACTTCGGGTTGGAGTCCCGGGCTGGCATGGATGTTTGTAGTGGATCTTATTCTACTTTAAACTGTAGGTCCCGGTCTAATATGAATGTAAGTCTGACAACCCTATACCGTAAAAGAAAACATCTGTTGTTTCTGAATCTTGCAGTATGCAGACGGCCATGGCCCACCATGCAGCTGTTGAACCATTGAAGAAAAAGAATGTTATTTATAATCATCATCATCAGGGTGCAGGGTTGTCAGCCCAACGCCGAAAGCTCTACAGTGATATTGTGTTCTGAAGCTCGGTACCACAGGTTTTGAGTTCGAGTTCCGGCGGCGCCATTGATGTTTGTAATTGGTTCGGAATTCACTTTAAGCCGTAAGCCTAATCTCATATGACGGTAGAGCGTCACAGAGCCCAATCAGACTACTCACCCACATCATTTCCAAACTGTAAAGTGACAACTCAGCTCTAGGCACAGTGGTGTGCAGTAATAGTCATATTAGGCAGGGACATATGGCTTAAAGTGGATTCAAAACCACTACACAGATCCGTGGAACCTCCGGGACTCGAACCCTGAGGCATCGAACGCCAGAACGCTAGGCACTCGATCATCAGGAACCAATGTTATTTATAATACATTTAATTTATTTCGATATTAAATTTAATTAGTTTGGATAATTTCTTAAAAAAGATCCATTTATTTATTAATTTTATAATTCATTTTATAATTAAAAACAAATTAATACATCTATCAAAATCAATTTGCTTTTGTTCGATCTCAATATTATTTATTATTCCTTTTTTTCAGTCCATTTATACTTTTTCTGTGTAAAAGTTTTGTGCATATTGCATACTTCTGTAATATAGTTACTTATATGAACAATGGTAAAAAAATAATAATAACTTCCCAAATAAACTTGATCCGAAAATATTCTGTTACTTTATGGGCAAATGGCTTTCATTTTGCTGCAAAAAGAAAGCTGTCTGTTCATATTTTGCACCTAGGTTGGAGTCCAATTACTGAGGGGGTGATATGTTGCATCTTGACCACCATTATGTCGTGAAAGACAACCTTTCTGTTCCTCATTGTTATTTTGGGTGAAAAGGAATGAAAGTATTTATTGTCATAAGCCGGAGAATCAATGTCGAATGTAAAAGGATTACGCCATATAACGTTAAGAAAATATAGACAATGACAAAATATTTCTAATTGAAAATAATAATAATTATTATTAAAATATGGATATGGAGAGGGTATTTTTGTATTAATAAGGAATGAGTTAAAAAGGAAATCACTTTAAATAATTCTTATAAAAACAAATTCAAGAAAATTGGATATTTAAAAATACCTTTTTCTCATTAACAATAGAAAATGATGGCCCACTCTCTAACGCATAAGCGAGCAAGACAAAATAATTTTAAAACGGATTAATTGTGTTCTCATATACACTCAAGAGCCAAAACATTATGACCACCCCTACATTTTGCAATGAACTCGCCTGGATGACGTGGAAGGCACGTGATCAGGTGGAAGAGGTATTCAACTGCTGCTGGAGAGTCTGAAGTATCATTCTTTCACTTACTTCTGTATGGGATGGGAAAGGCTGCGGATCTAAGCGACTTTGATAGAGGGCAGATTGTAATGGCTCGAAGGCTCGGAACAAGTATTTCCGAAACTGCACGACTCGTGGGTTGTTCGCGATCTACAGTTGTTAGTGCTTATGCAAAGTGGATGAATGACGGTGAAACCAGCCGTAGACGACATGGTGTTGGACGTCCACACGCTATCAAAGAAAAAGGTTGTCGGTGACTGTCTCGCATGGTGAAGCAAAACCGGAGCCAGACAGTGGCTCAGCTGACAGAATTCAATGCAGGGCCAAGTAGAATAGTATCAGAGCACACTGTTCAGCGGATACTGTTGAATATGGGGCTACGCAGCAAACGTCCCACTCGTGTGCCTTTGCTGACCAAGTGTCATCGCCAACTGTGCCTGCGCTGGGCCCGGGAACATCGTGACTGGTCCATGGATCAGTGGGAGAGAGTTGCCTGGTCAAATGAATCACGGTTTGTCATTCATCACGCCGATGGCCGTGTCAGGATACGCCGTCCTCCAGGCGAACAGTTGCTCCCTCAATGTACAATAGGTCATACTCAGGCCGGTGGTGGCGGTATTATGCTTTGGGGGACGTTCTCTTGGGCATCTCCGAGACCCGTGGTTGTGGTAGAGCAGACCATGAATGCTACAGGGTATCTGAACATCATTGCGGATCAGTTGCACCCTTACATGGCCTCTGTTTTCCAGCTGGAAATGGAATGTTCCAACAGGACAACGCGACAACGAGTGGTTCCAGGAACATGATGCTGAATTCCAATTAATGTCCTGGCCGCCTAACTCACCGGATATAAATCCGATAGAACACATTTGGGAAGTCCTGGGATGGCAGCTCAGAGTTCAAAGACCACCAATTCGCAATATCTCGGATTTGCGTGATCGTTACTAAACATCTGGTACAATCTGCCTGCGGCCATCTACCAAGGACTTGTGGCATCCATGCCAAGGCGGGTTGAAGCTGTGTTGCACGCCAAAGGTGGGCCAACTCGTTATTGACAGGTGGTCATAATGTTTTGGCTCTTGAGGGTATATATAATTCTTGTGTACAAGTGTTTGTCACTGAACTCCTAATAAACTCCTTGATAGATTTTATTGAGATTTTTCGTGTGCTTTCTACAAAAATGGACAATGTTTTATATTATCCCCTTTGATGTAAGTCGCCACCAGATGGTTCTGCAGCATATCAACTTCTATACCGTTTAACCAATCGCTATGAAAATTTGGAACAATATGTATTTGAGTATGGAAAATAAGTTCGTGCTATCCACTTTAGTTTTACTTGCCACCAGAGGGTGCTGCAGTATTTCATCTTATATACCGTTCAAACCTGTACCCAAAGTAGAAGAGAATAGACCTGATTGGTCAGATCTTTATGATGGTCGACCTTATTTGTGTTTTTATGTAATTTTCTGAAGCAATGTGTGTGTGTGTGTGGTGCAGTGTCCCAATAACCCTTGGTATAATTACTTTGATTTAAATGTCTAATTGGAGAACTTAGAAAACTCTAATTGCAGACCATGGAAGTGAAACTCTAAAACCCTTTTAAGAAAATCAATCCAATGTTTATTTTCTCTCTCTTCTGGCGTACAATATCCGTACTACTACACCGTGGTGCAATGTAGACCTACCTCCTAGGGGTGTGCCCTAGGCAACGTTCTATACGGCTAAGTGGTCTACAGTTTTCGGTACGAATTCTTGCTGCTATCCTTACCACCGTCGGTTGGCTTACATGCATTCAATGGAATGCTGGTGGCTTGTCGCAATATATTTTTTTTAAGGAATGGAGCTCGTTTCCATCGTAGCTTGACACTTCATGGCGAATCCGAGACGGCGAGGTACTGGGAACTAGAGAACTCTTAAGGCAATGTCGGCTTACTTTGTTGAATTCTTTTGTGCGCATTTTGCTTCTTTATTTTGTGTTTTTCCCATTTTTGTATTGCGATATTATAAATAAAAAAAACCATTACTACACTACACCGAATTATACACCACTACATCGAATTATATACACTACATACACCACATCACATCACTGTGACTAGAGCTGAGTGGCCCCTATCCAGTTTGGGAATGATGTAGGTGAGATGTCTGAATGGGCTCTGTGATGCTCTTACAGTCATAGGACACTGTCTGTGACGTTCTACAATCATGGCACCGCGGACGAACCAAAAGCTATGGCACCGAGCACTCGGCCATTTAGAATCCACAATATCCATAGTGTAATATCCACTTTTACTACACCACACCACATCACACTTAGAGTTGAGTTGTCCCTTTACGGTGTGGGACTGATATTGGTGAGAGAAGTCTGACTGGACTTCAGTGTCCAAGATCTCATGTGATCTCATAGAAGGAGGGAAAGAGGTAAGAGCACGCGTAAGTTGAAGTCTCACTTGCCACCGTGACGCTGACTTTTTAAAGGCTTCTACAATCGTATGAGACCGGGACCTACGGTTTAAAGTGGATTCCGAATAACCACAAACATCCATGGTACCACTGGAACTCGAACCCAAACTCTGTAGCACCGAGCGCCAGACACTCGGCCGTTCACTATCACAATATCCATAGCTTACATTCCAATAACTATTTTAAAAAGGGAACTACTGAACTCTGTGTTATCAAACTGATTTTTGTTGTTGTCCTTTGTGCAGGCGGAGCAGGAGCACCTGCTCAAGCTGGAAGAGGAGTACGCTAAGCAGATGAAGAGGCGGCGACAGCGGGAGGTGAAGAGCGACCTGGACGAGTGCCTGAGGGAGAAGCTGAAGCGGAAGGCCAAGGAGGTGCAGGAGGGACTCCTGCAGGATCTCTTCTTCGTCAAGCAGATCATGGAGGGGGAGGAGGAGCAGATCAAGAGCGACAAGAAGGTGAATAAGACCAGGCTACCTAAGTTCGTAGGTTGACACATAGATGGCGCTACTAGTGTTAAATCCATATGATCTTTAGTTAGCCCTAAACCTTCAAAAGACACGTGTATAAATTTGACAGCTGTTGCGCTATTTGTAAGTGAGTCATAGCATTTTTAGTGTTCATCACGTGCAGTCCACTCGGCTGACTGTCGATTGGACTCCGGTGTGGAATGATGGAGCCATGTTCCATCCATTGTCACATATCGCCAAAAAATTCGGGTTAATTACGATTGAACAGCTCCAAACACTGCTTAGAATCATCAATTCGTTGTTGTTTTGGGTCGAATGTGAGCTTGCGCGGCACTCACTTTGAACAGAGCTTTCGCATATCCATATATTCATTCACGATATGTCCAACACGTTCCTTTGATATCTTTAGGTCTCAGCTGTCTCAATCAACTTCACTTTACGGTTATCAGAAATTATTTTGTGGACTCTTTTGGTGTTTTCGTCGGTAACATCCTCTTTGGGGCGTGCATCGTCCTCGGTGCTCATTTCGCCTCGTTTAAATTTAGCAAACCACTTCACTACGGTTGATTTTCCTTGTGCAAAGTCCGAATAATGTTCATCCAGCCACGCCTTGTCTTCAATAGTATTTTTTTTCGCCAAAAGCAATGCTTTATTAACACACGAAATTCCTTTTTATCCATTTTTTCAAACTAGCAAAAGTTGCTTCACTGAAAATGCTATAACTCTCATACTAATAGTGCAACAGCTGTCAAATTTTTACACGTGTCTTTTAAAGGTTAGGGCTAACTAAAAACCATATGGATTTAATACTAGTAGCGCCATCTATGTGTTAGCCTAGGAACCTTTCAGCCGACCTTAAGACAGACAACTTAATTTATCTTATGCAAGACAGACAATTTGGCCTTAACAAGTAGAGCATATGTTTCTCTCCCATTGCAGGTCAAATTCTATACATTCGAAAGCATAGACCAGTTTGCGTATCTCTGCACTATCATTTCCAATGATACTAATGCTAAACTTGAAATTGACAATAAGCTATCTAAGGTCAATAGATGTCACCACTACCCAGGAGGAGTGCCTTGACGATAAGCTACGAACGTGGAGTAACAATACACCGTAACGGTCTTGTTAGACCGGAACATATGATTTAAAGTGGATCCAGAACTGAACTTTGAATGTAGTAATTTTGTAGAAGTATTAAACTGTTTTTGCCTACAAATTCTTGAGACCTATAACGTCGCTACACAAGATAATTTTTTTGCTATACGTAAGGAAATAGTCACTAGTTCCAATGGCATTACTACTACCACACGACATCACGGCGCCTAGAGCTGAGTTGCCTCTTTACAGTTTGGGAATGATGTAGATGAAAGAAATCTGACATGGATCTGCGACACTCTGCGGTCATATAAGACCGGGACCTACGGCTTGCAGTGGATTCCGAAGCACTACAAACACCCATGGCACCGGTGCGATTCGAACCCAAAACCTGCCGTACTGAGTGCCCTCGTCCATAAGGCCACATAAGCAATAATTCGCATTCAAATTGCCAATCTTTTATAATAAAAGACAATGCGTGTCGAATAACTAAATTAAGGCTCGTTCCCACCTAGGCGTGAAGCGTTGAAGATTCACGCGACAGGGAAGAATATTTTTTCGACCCCTTCACAGCGAAACGTCAGAAATAGCATTACGCCTAGTGAAGTTCCGTTTCGAGTTGAAAGTTGGTCAACTTGAAGCGGTGTATTTCAAACCGGTTTCAGGCGAACGTGGTGAGGCTAGTGATTGGTCAACGCTTCTCGCTTAAAGCCTCACGCCTCGGTGGGAACGGGCCTTTACGATATAAAGCGTAGAACTAGTTAACTGGTGGAAGATGCAAATATGTTCCTGTGATACCAACTGCAGCTCGAATTTCTGTCTCAGATGCAGTACGATGCGCCACAGCTGTACGCCGAATACGGCGGTCTTCCCTCTCAGTTGTTCCACGTGGCCTCCCAGGACCCGGTCTTCTTGAGTCAGTACAATGGCTTGACCACTGCTCCCAACAATCATGGACAGTGGGCACGTTCCGGCCAAGTCTTTCAGCAATATCGTGGAAAGAGAATCCACCTTCTCGTAGCCCTATTATGTGTCCTCGTCCAAAATCTGTGATCCGTTGACAATGGCTTCTTCGTCTTCTTAAAGGCATTCTTGGCTAACATCAACTCAATGCGTCAAATTTCAAAGCTCAATAACGTTCACGAACTTTACAGCACGCATTTAAAGCAAACCTGATTTGCATGTTCCGAGTGGCGCAACTAACGCTACACTTATGCGAAAATTGAATCGATGTCATCTACCAAATTTCATTTATCTAACACAAGTCTTTCTTGGTGTTGGGAGTTTTTTTCCGTCAGTGAACATGAAGTTATTTTGCCAATCTTTTGGATATTGAAGGACATGGAGACCCATGCTTGTAGAATAACTAACTTTTGCTAGCCATACGATATTAAGCGTAGAACGAGTTAACTCGTGGAAGATGCAAATACACAGTCCAGTCACATCAATGTGACCACCTGTCAAAAGCCAGAATATACACTCTTGTATATGCTGGCTTTAAGTAGAGTGTGAATGTGGTATCAAGTGGAATTCTTTATATACACTCCACTGCCACCTGCCTTTTGTGATTGGTTATTTCACGTTGACGTCGAAAGTAGGTGGGGGCCACATTAATGCGACTGGACTGTGTATTAGAGGGCATAATCAGTTAAGGAGATCATGGTTAAAAATGAAAAAAATCACTGCCTCTAGGAGATGTCTATATAAACCAAACAGTCCATCCTGTAGATTGAAGAAGCTTCTTCATTTCCAGAAGGCCCTCCTGAAGGAGCAGCAGGACTACCTGCAGCACCTTCGCGACCAGATGCGACGAGAGGACGAGTTCCAGAGAGAGGTGGACCAGCTGTACCAGGAGGAGCTGGAGAAGTTGTGGGAGAGGAGGAGGCGCGAGTGGGAGGAGGAGAGGAACAAGAGGCGGAAGATGGAGGCAGACGTCATGGACGGCGTCAAGGAACAGATCATGGTCAACGGTACTCTCGTGCTTCGAGTTTTTTTATTCATTCACACATTATTGTTTCGTGCTAATAAGAAAATGAAGAATGGAGATAAAAATTGTGTTCACTTTTTTTTTACACTATCAGTACCATAATCGTACCAATATCATAATTGTACGTATCGTAATCGCACCAATGCCAATAAATACCAGTATCATAATCGTACCAATATCGTTATCATAATCGTAACAGTACCATTAAGTACCAGTATCATACCATTATAATTAACTACCAGTATCATAATTATACCAATATCACTAAGTATCAGTATCATAATCGTACCAATATTATAATCCTACCAGTATCGTAATCGTACAAGTATCATTATGTACCTGCATCTTAATCGTACCCGTACCGTTAAGTACCAGCATCCTAATCGTATCAATATCATTAAGTACCAGTATCATAACTTTTTCATGCAACTCGAATTTTTCAACTACTGTAAGATTCAACAGGAAAACGCATACAAATATCGTATAAAAGTCTTTAAAAACTCCAAAAATAACTCCATAACTCCATGGCCATTAAGAACTCCATCGCTTTTATTTAAAACTTTCCAAAATCGTAAAAAAAATGATATTTGATTGATTTGATTTATATTGATTTATCCAGAATGATGCAGTAGCGACCTTTTGTCTCTTAACATCCTGATATTGCGGGAATTAAAGGAATTGGGGGAAGCATCTTGAATTGGGAATTTTGATTAAAAAAATCTATGTATAATAATACAAAAAATATGCAAGCTTAATTAGGAGGAACTATTGCAGAAAAAGAGCCAAACGGCGATTCACAGACAAAGGATGGGAGGACAGGAGATGGTTACCACAACATTTCATTCCTCTCGAATAGAGAAGCTCTCTTTATCTTATTGCTTCTTTATAATTGCTACTGTTTGCCTAATGTTTTTGTGCCATAAAAGTGGGTGTTGTGGTATTGGTAAATTGATACATGCGCATGCCTTTGTGCAGCCGAGAAGGGTCGCAAGAACGAGCTGCTGACCCTGGAGTACGGCCGGAAGGTGCTGGAGGAGGACGAGGAGGACCGACGCAGGGACAAGGAGAGGCTCAGGATGATCAGGGAGAGGAACAAACAACACCAGAGGGAGCTCAGGGTGAGTGCGGAGATCCTTCTCTTTTATTTCCTGAACATGCTTCATAGTTGTTATATAGAGGCGGTTAATCTTCATGCGATAAGCAAAGGTT
The DNA here is from genome assembly GCA_021605095.1 of Caerostris extrusa. Taxonomy (NCBI): domain Eukaryota; kingdom Metazoa; phylum Arthropoda; class Arachnida; order Araneae; family Araneidae; genus Caerostris; species Caerostris extrusa. The sequence continues at coordinate 38,498 of BPLR01019274.1, read as the reverse complement.
GCACCTCTGTTACTATTCATTTAGCACTACACTGGAGGCACGTGTAGCTTGAAGATATACTACGGACTTGAGTAACACTACTTCTACTTTTAAACGTAGCGATAAACTCTACCAACGACCTACGGTTTAAAGTAGATTCAGAGACACTACAATCGTTCATGACACCACCGGAACTCGAACCCTGTCGTACTGAGCACCACAGATCATAATGCCTGCGGAACAACTCATGGTGTAGTTCATATTCAATCTGCATTTGTTTCGACCTGGGAGAGTCGCACAGACATTCCACATTAAAGTGGATTCGAACCACTACAAACATCCATGGCACCACTACAAACATCCAAATTTAAGAAATCTTCTTCTTTAATGGCGCAACAGTATGATGAGCCAAGGCAGTCTGCCTACTGGCATATACCGAAACGTGAAATGTTTTTTACGGGGTAGGTTTGTCAGGTGGTTGCACCGCCGAGACTCAAACACGAAACCTGTGGTACCGAGCGCTAGAGCGCTAGCTACTCGGCCATCAGGCCCCAACGGCTTTATTGCGCTTTGATTCAATTCACACTTTTACATATGGCAGATGACGTCTCACATTTACAGATGGTTACACGCATAGTACCGAAATTAAGAACACAACTTAAGAAATTTTCTATTTTATGCTTCTTCATAAGCTAGTAGAAAAAAAAAATTACAGACACTGCAAACATCTATCTATCATTTAGTAGAACATTGTATTGTAAATTAGAAGAAAGTGATTTGGTTGAATTACAGTCTAGTACTCATAATCGGGGAAAAGGTGGGTTTCCACCGAATACTAAAATATTACGTCATAGAACGTCAATTAATGGGAAGCCTGATCTCTTGCCCATTCAGGCTTCTTATTGGCTGCCTTCTACGACGTGGGACTACGTTCTGAGTACCTATTGGAAATCAATAAACACAAGTGACGTTCTGTTATAATAACGATTATATATATATATATATATATAATTTTTCATATTTATTTTTATTTTTGTCATATATAATTTGCATTTTTATTGTTATTTATGTCATATATAATTTGCATTTTTATTGTTTTTTTTGTCATATATAATTTGCATTTATATTGTTTTTTTGTGTCATATATAATTTGCATTTTTATTGTTATTTATGTCATATATAATTTGCATTTATATTGTTTTTTTGTGTCATATATAATTTACATTTATATTGTTTTTTGTGTCATATATAATTTGCATTTTTATTATTATTTATGTCATATATAAGTTGCATTTGCATCCTAGTAAATAAAGTTAAACAACAGATGAAACATGCACAAAGTTGTTGTTTTTTTAATTTATATATTTCTCTTTCACCCCTCTCTCCTTATTTTTATTAAAAGACCTCCAAATACACCGAAGCTATTATCATCCTCCTCTTGATCGTTCCACTTATCACTAGGGAGCGATATCATACACTTTGGGAACAAGTGGCTAATATCAATATTTGTTTATCTAAATTTCTCTTATTCGCGGATAACAATTCTCTTAAACACAGTTAACATTTCTCTTATAGATATATAACAATTCTCTTATAGACAGATAACAATTCACTTATACACATACCAGTCACATTAATGTGGCCACCACCTACTTTCGACGTCAGAAATAACCAATCACAAAAGGTAGGTGGCAGAACATTACAGTGGAGTGTACATAAAGAATTCCACGTCATACCACTTAAATACCACTTAATACCACATTCCACACTCCACTTAAAGCCAGAATATACAAGAGTGTATATTTTGGCTTTTGACTGGTGGTCACATTAATGTGACTGGACTGTGTATACAGATAACAATTCTCTTATAAACAGATATCAATTCTCTTATAAACAGATATCAATTCTCTTATAAACAGATATCAATTCTCTTTTTATAGATAAATTACCTTATTCACAGATAACAATTCTCTTATACACAGATAACAATTCTCTTATAAACAGATAACAATTCTCTTTTTATAGGTAAATAACCTTATTCACAGATAACAATTCTCTTATACACAGATAACAATTCTCTTATAAACAGATAACAATTCTCTTTTTATAGGTAAATAACCTTATTCACAGATAACAATTCTCTTATGCACAGATAACAATTCTCTTATAAACAGATAACAATTCTCTTTTTATAGGTAAATAACCTTATTCACAGATAACAATTCTCTTTTTTTATAGGTAAATAACCTTATTCACAGATAACAATTCTCTTATACACAGATAACAATTCTCTTATAAACAGATAACAATTCTCTTTTTATAGGTAAATAACCTTATTCACAGATAACAATTCTCTTTTTATAGGTAAATAACCTTATTCACAGATAACAATTCTCTTATACACAGATAACAATTCTCTTATAAACAGATAACAATTCTCTTATACACAGATAACAATTCTCTTATAAACAGATAACAATTCTCTTTTATAGGTAAATAACCTTATTCACAGATAACAATTCTCTTATACATAGATAACAATTCTCTTATAAACAGATAACAATTCTCTTTTTATAGGTAAATAACCTTATTCACAGATAACAATTCTCTTATACACAGATAACAATTCTCTTATAAACAGATAACAATTCTCTTTTTATAGGTAAATAACCTTATTCACAGATAACAATTCTCTTATACATAGATAACAATTCTCTTATAAACAGATAACAATTCTCTTTTTATAGGTAAATAACCTTATTCACAGATAACAATTCTCTTATACACAGATAACAATTCTCTTATAAACAGATAACAATTCTCTTTTATAGGTAAATAACCTTATTTACAGATAACAATTCTCTTATAAACAGATAACAATTCTCTTATAAACAGATAACAATTCTCTTATACACAGATAACAATTCTCTTATTCACAGATAATTTCTCTTATTCACAGATAACAATTCTCTTATACACAGTTAATAATTCTCTTATTCACAGATAACAATTCTCTTATACACAGTTAATAATTCTCTTACTTATTCGCAGATAAAAATTCTGTTATACACAGATAGCAATTCTCTTATATTCAGATAACAATTCTCTTATTCACAGATAATAGAGTTGTCGACTTACGACGGACACACTGAACTTATTCATATTTATTTATTTTACATTAATCATACTAATCATATTTATATTTGGAGTCTTTATCTTAAGATACTAAGTCTTATAAAGTCTTACAAGGCCTACTTTAGAAAATTCTTTATTATTATCGTTAGTTTGGCTTGAACTTACCGCATTTGGGGAAATACACACAAACCAATTAACGACATCCCATAGTTGATCAATGGCTATTAGCGTCTTCTTTCATATTCATTACTTAATGGCTATTGAAAAGCCTTCCATTTTACCCAGAATCTTGACAATAGTCGAAGGTCTCTCCGTTCTGGTATTTGACGTCTTCTATTGAAACCAATCTCTTATGGGAGATTGTAATGTGAAATGATGGTAATAACCTTGGTATACATATAATCGCTTAGAATATGTGGGCTTAAACAATATGAAGCAGTAGAATTGTTGTATTATTCAACATAAACAAAGCAAACCAATTCCATGCATCTCATTTCCTATGCATTCCTTATCTCTAGATCCAAACTCAAGGACAATAGTTTCAGGAGAGGTTTTCCGTTTAATTTTCATGTTAAAACATAACAGTAAAAATTGGATAGGAGTCGTGATCTTGATTCAGAGTTGTTTCATGGTTGAAACTGAATTATTTCTTTAAATAATCATTGCAATTTTTTAGCCTGTCATATTTAATAAAATTTGAAATCATCTTAAAATTATGTTCGTTTAAGGTCCTTTGTACTCTCCGTACTGCCTGGTACCCTTCACTCGACTCTGCATACTCCTTTTCTCTTTTCTCCCTCTCCCACTATCGGTTTCAAAGTCTAACTAGCGAAATATAACGTGCAAAGTCCAAAGTCTAAAGTATGGACCAACCCGTCCTTGAAAGGAACGTGCTTATATCTAGATCCAAATTCAAGGACATTTATTTCAGGAGAGGGTTTACAATATAATTTTCACTTTAAAATATAACAGTAAAAATTGGGGCCGGATATGTGTGTGGTCTTGATTCAGAGTTGTTTCAAAAAAGGATTGAAATGATTGAAACTGAATTATTTCTTTAAATAATCATTCGAACTTTTAACTGTCATAGTTATTAAAATTTGCAAATGTAGCACATAACACACAGAACGAAATCATATAACAATTATTTACAAAAATAGTATGTTCGTTTGAGGGATCTTTGTGCCCTCCGTACTACCTGGAACTCTTCTCACAACTCTACCCTCAGTACTGCCTAGAACCCTTCACTCGACTCTGCACACTAACTTTTCTCTTTCTCCATCTCCCATTATCGGTTCTAAAGTCTAATGAACTCAAAAACCCTGCAAAGTCCAAAGTCTAACGTAAGGGTCAACCCGTCATAGAAAGGAGGATCTATCAACCTTAAAGTCTTCCCCGTTGGCTATATTTTTGTTTCGGGAAAACATGGTGGATCCTTCTGGACATGGTCTTCCATGGTAGACAAGCCTTGAATTCTATCGAGTAATAAATATTTTCGGTGGTTTGGTTCCTTCTTCTTTACAATTTGTATTGCTTATAACCATTTATGTTTTAAGGACAAATCCGACCGAAGGAACTAATTCATGACTGTTCAGAAACTATCACACACCAAAATTAAGATAAAAATTCATAACAAACCTCGAATCCTCTCGGGCAATATTTAGATTTGGAAAAAATTGTATTACTTCTTATCACATGTTTTACAGGAGCAAATCCAACTGAAGAAACTAATGAACAAATTCAGGCTGTTGAGAAACTGTCACATACCAAGATTACGATAAAATTTCATAGCAAGCATCGAATCCTATAGGCGGTCTTGTGGCCAAGTGGCTAGTGCTCTGGTATCCCAGGCTTCAGGTTCGAATCCTGTCGTTGGCATGAATGTTTGTTAGTGGTTCGGAATCCACTTTAAAATGTAGGTCCCCGGTCTGTTTAGCCCTCGTGTGCACAAGCTGACCGTAGAGCGACAAAACCAAACCTCGAATCTTATTGAGTATTATAAATTTGGAGATATCCCACTACTCTCCAAATTGTATTACTTTCTAACCACTTATAAATTTCAGGATCTCAAATCTGATAGAAGGAACCAATTGTTGACAAACTATCCAATTCCAGAATTAGGATAAAATTTCATAAAAAGCCTCTCATCCTATCGAGTATTATAGATTTGGGGATGCTCCCTTCTTGTTCCAAATCGTATTATTTCTCACCACTTACGATTTACAGGAGCAAATCCAACTGAAGGAACAAATTCAATACTATTGAGAAACTAACACATCCCAAAAATTACGACAAAAATTCATAACAAGCCTTAAATCAAATCGACGTATTATAATTTTGGTGATGTGCCCTCTTCGCTCCAAATTGCATTACTTTTAACCCCATATGTTTTTCAGGGCCACAAATCCGAAAGAAGGGACCAATTTGTGATTGTTGAGAAACTACCAAATTCCGGATTAGGATAAAATTCATTACAAGCTTCGAATCTCATCGAGTATTAGAGATTTGGTGATGTTCCCTCTTCGATTCAAATTGTATTTCTTCTCACCACCTATATTACTTCAGGGCCAAATCCGACTGAAGGAACTAAATTATGCTTGAGAAACTATCCCATACCAGATTTAGGATAAAATTTTATAATAAGCCTCGAATCCCATGGAGTATTTTAGATTTGGTGATGGCCCCTCTTCTCTCCAAATTTCATTTTTTTTCAATCACTTATGTTTTTCAGGACCCCAAATACGACAGAGGGATCCAATTTATGATTGTTGAGAAACTATCCCATTCCAGAATTAAGATAAAACTTCATAACAAGCCTCGAATCTTTCAGAATAATTTAGATTTGGAGACATTCCCTTCTCATTTCTCATTACTTATGTTTTGCAGAACCAGAAATCCGACCAAAGAAAGTGAACCAATTTATGGCTGTTGAGAAACAATCAAATTCAAAATTAGGACACAATTTCATAACAAGTCACTAATCCTATCGAGAATTATAAATTTGTAGATGTTCCCTCCTGGTTCCAAATCGTATTACTCTTCTCCACTTGTATTTTACATGACCAAATGCGTTTGAAGGAACTAATTTATGATTGTGAAACTATCCTATACCAAAATTACGATAAAAGTTCATAACAAGCCTCAAATCCTATTGACTAATATAGATTTGGTGATGGCCCCTTCTTGTTCCAAATTGTATTACTTTAGCCACTTACATTTTGCAGAACCCATTCCGAATAAAGAAAGGGAACCAATTTACTACTGTTAAGAAATTATCAAATTCCAGAATTAGAATAAAATTTCATAACACGCCTCGAATCCTCTCGAGGTATTATAGATTTGGTGACGTTCCCTGTTTGGTGATGTCCTCCAATTGTGTAACTTCTAACCACTTATGTTTTGCAAAACCACAAGAAAGAAATGAACGATAAGATCAAGAAATGAAACGATTCAAACTAAAAGAAAGAACCACTTTATAACTGTTAAAAAAGCTATCAAATACCAGAATAAGATAAAATTTCTTAACAAGCCTCGAATCCTTTTGGATTAATATAGATTTGGAGATATTCCCTCCTCGTTCCAATTGCATTATTTTGCAGAACCAAATCTTACAAAAGAAAGTGAATCAATTTGTGATTGTTGAGAAACTAGCATATACCAGAATAAGATGAAATTTCATTACAAGTGCGGAATCCTATCGAAATAACATAGATTTGGTGATGCTCCCTTGGTGTTCCAAATCGTACAAAATCCAACTGAAGAAAGTGAACCAATTTATGACAGAAACTGTTAAATTCAGAATTAGGATACAATTTTATAACAATCCATGAATCCTATTGACGAATATAGATTTGGTGATATCCCCCTACTCTCCAAATCGCATTACTCCTCTCTGTATTTTGCAGGACCAAATCCGGCAGAAGGAAGAAAGGATGGCTGAGGGAGAAGATGTTCCTGGACTCGGAACTGGACCGTCTTCGGACAGCGAGGGAGGAGGAGGAAGTCAAAATCAAGAACCTCCTCCAGGAAGTCGAAATAGACAACCAGCACCCCTACAGGGTGATCAGGAGGGAGAGGTACGATGATTGCAGACCACTCCAAAACTGATGCTGAGTGACACTCGCAAGTAGTGTCCAGTCAAAATTACATCCTGATGAAATAGCCCCCTGGATATAAAAATTGCAATTTGTTTAGTATCTGATACACGATCAATGAAGAAAAAATTTTGATTAATTTTACTGTAGTTTGTAATCGATTTAAATAAGATTGAAGAAAAATGATATAGATGAACAATAAGATTATATAGATAAAACAATTATTTCGCTATTATAATAAAATTTGCTGTAAAGATTTTCACACTATGCATTGTACGTAATTGCTTTTGGTTAGATTATAATTTCTAATTTATTATAAATAAATCATATAATCTCTATTATTAAACTTGTAGTATTTTTTTCTTGATTTTACATTTTTAAAAGACTTGACTTGACTTTGAGATTTATGTTCACGTTAGCTGCTTTATCTCAGTGGCGCAACAACCCCACGAAGAGCCAAGGCCGTCTGCCCGCTGGCAGATTTCTAGACAGGAGATGTTTTCTTTTTACGGGGTAGGGTTGTTAGCACTACGCCCAATGCTCTACAGTCATATTAGATCGGGATCTATGGTTTAAATTTTGATTCCGAACCACTACAAACATCCATGGCACTGACGTTACTCGAACCCGAAACCTGTGTCACCGAGCGCCAGAGCGCTAGTCAAATATAAATATTACCTTATAAAATAATAGTTTTAATTTTTAAATAAGCCTCACTCGTGGCTAAGTTGTAACGAGCGGCACCGTGGCACCGCCGGGATTCGAACCCTGTGGTACCGAGAGCCAGAGTGCTAGTCACTCGGCAATTAGGCGCCCTTATACCATCTATACATACGAACGGACGGACTCGAACCCGAAACCTATAGCATCGAAAGCTAGTCACTCAACCATCAGGCCCTAAGAACATCACTAGTACAATTTAATAAACAGGATAAACTGTATTTCTTGAACAAAATATGGAACTAAACTATTTTAGTTGTCAGTTTAGATTTGACATTTGATGTATTAATTGCATTAATATTGTTTATAATTTCATATTTTTATAATGCAATTTTGATGTCCTAATAGGGCATCTGCTTGGTTTGGTTTGCCGTTCTATGGTCATTTGTGCATACTTTAAGCTAATTAGACCGGGACCTTCAGTTTAACGTGGATTCTGAACCACTCACAAACATCCATGCCACCACCAGGATTCGAATCCGGATCTTGGCTGGGTGTCGAGACTTACTTAATATTTAGTAAGTCTATGACAACGAGTGCGATATAAATACAATTGTATGTATATCATAATTGTAATTAAATATAGAGTAGATAAAACAATAAGTTGACAACAGTGTTTAAATATAATATGAATAATAATAGAAGAAAATAGAAGTAAAGTAGTAAGTTTAGATGCTATAAAAATGTTTCATGTTTTAAAGAAGAGCATAGTCATTCGTGTATAAGAATATTTTTATCCCATCTTTCATGGTGTAGCACGTGTACATCAGAAATTTTTACCAAAAATTCCAAGCAATCTGTTTCAATCAAATTTCTTACTAATGATTAATGCTTTTGTCAACGCCTTTCGAACCTGGATTGTTACAAATAACAGCACGCAATTACAACAATCAAGGATGCAGAGATTTTGCAGATGGCGCTGCTGTGAGTTTGTTTTATGAATCATTTTCTACGTCATTCTCTTCCTCGCTTGGTGTTTCGTTAGGTTTACTTTCAGTACATTTGCGAATCATTACTGAATTAACAGTATTGATAACTTTTATTATCTTTGTGCAGAATATAATAACTTTGTGGTAACTTACAGAATAATAATTTTTTAATAACTTTGAATGTGATAACTTTGTAGAAATACTAAACTATTGGAGACCAACAAAACCTCCGTCGCCACACAAGATATGTTTTTTAACTAGACTTAAGAGAATAGTCGTAAGGGTCATTAGTTACAATGGTATGGTGTATTCTGCGGTTTACAAACATGTGCTGTTGTTACTCATATCCCTGATGCAGGAAAGCCTACCCCAGGTCAATGGACCCCGTCGCAGGCGAATGGTCCATGGTTAACGTTGCATGCAACTTCACTTTAGCGAGGAACCACGAGGGGGTGAAAACTGACTAAACCCCAAGACAAAGCTCTGCGATCCTATTAGACCGGCACCTACGGTTTAAATGGGATTCGAACCACTACAAACATCCATGACGTATCCGGGATTCGAACCCGAAACCTATGACACTGAGCGATAGAGTTCTAGACACTCGGCCATTGAGGCACATTATAAACCCCTTAACGGATTATGCCATCTCATATTTTCATCTTCAACGAGTTAATCGTTCAACGCTTGATATCGTACATATAGCAACAATTCTTTAGAACATTCAGGGCACCGGGAAGCGCCAGAGCTGACTAAGCGCCAGAGCTCAGGCCATCGGGCCCATATATATATATCCATATATATATATATATATATATATATATATATATATATATATATATATATATATATATATATATATATATATATATATATATATATATATATATAAATATATATATATATATATATATATATATATATATATATATATATATATATATATATATATATATATATTATATATATATATATATATATATATATTATATATATATATATATATATATATATATATATATATATATATATATATATATATATATATATATATATATATATATATATATTATATATATAATATATATAATATATATATATATATATATAATATACAATATATAAAAATATATATATTATATATATATATATTTGACATTAAAATTAGTATATATAATATATATATATATATATATATATATGAAGTCAAATATATAAAATATATATATATATATATATATGCATTATATATATATATATATATATATATATAATATATATATATATATATATATATATATATATATATATATATATTATATATATATATATATATATATATATAAATATATATATATATATATATATATATATATATATATATATATATATATATATATATATATATATATATATATATATATATATATATATATATATATATATATATATATATATATATATATATATATATATGGATATATATATAAGAACAATATCAAAAACTGAATCCCGTTTGACATTAAATTTAGTACACTATTTGGAACTGCTATGAAGTCAAAGAAAAATAATGCTTGATTGCATTTCAAGTAGTATTTTCTTAGAAAACCATAAATACTCTAATTACGAAATTATAATTAGAACATGTGAACTATTTGGGTGTGATGTCTAAATGTTCATTCCTACGTTCAAATTTTTCGCTATGAAATTGTGCGTATGTAAGTGAAGAACAAAATGAATTTTCTACATATTTATTATAAAGAAAAAATTATACTTGGATTCTTGGAATAAAAATATGGCAGAAGACTATTGCTAGACTACTCTACTCTTTAGGAGACTACTCTTTTCTAAGACAAACTAAGAGTAAAAAGAGAAAGACTACGCGTAAACTTTTCAAGTCAAAATTGTCAAGAAATTACAGATTTGGATTATTCTGAGGAAGAATAATAGCTTGCCGCAGTTTTCCACAATGATGTCGACAACAGGGTAAGTAAATTTTTTTTTTTATTTTCATACACTATTATTTCATACTATTATTAGATATTAGTGTCAAAAATACGGAATTTTGTAAAGTAATGGAATTTGTAGAAAAATAGAGAAGCGATTGATTTATTTGGATGAACACTTCAATAGAAAATATGAAAAAAAAAATTACTAAATTGTTTTTCTTTTTTTTGTTTTGGACTATATGTAGGATCAATTAATCAAGGATATATAGGATCAATGTAATTCTTTACGTATTTCTACTATTTACAAATGGTCCATTATCTGGGTGTAAGGCTGACATCCCTACCAATTAGAAAAAAATCTCTTGTTAAAAAAGAAAGCATTTCTTGTCTCAAAAATCTGCCAGTAGGTAAATGAGGGGGGCTCACCATGGGTCTGTTGCACCAATAAAGATTAGTTTGGGTTGTCCCTCGACGGTTATCTTGTTCGCACTTTACGCTAAATAGACCGGGACCCACAGTTTAACATGTCGGTCCTGAACACACTAACAAACCTCCATGATACCGCCAGGATTCGCACCTGAAGCTTTAAAAACCTGAGCGCTAGTCAATTGGCCATCTAGCCGCACGCCAATGCAGAAGGAGCTTTTTATAGACCAGATAGCTGAGTGACTAACTCTGTAGATCTTGGTGCCATAGGTTTCGGGTTCGAGTCCCGGCCGGGCCATGGATGTTTGTAGTGGCTTTGAATCCACTTTAAACCGTAGGTCCCGGTCTAATACGACTGTATGGATTTGGGTATAAGGTTGACAACAGTACCCCGCAAAAAGAAAAATTCCTCCTGTCTCGAAATCTGCCAGTAGACAGATGACCTGGGCTCACCATGGGACTGTTGCACCAATGAAGAAACCATTTATAAGCCTGATAGCCGAGTGCCTAGCGCTGGAGCCCTCGGTGCCACAGGTTTCGGGTTCAGAATGGTTGTTGTTTTCAAATGATTCCGAACACACACACATATATATATATATGTGTGTGTGTGTTCGAATCCACTTTAAACCGTAGGTCCCGGTCTATTATAACTGTAGCGCTTTGGGCATAGGACTGACAACATTATCTCGTAGAAAGAAAAAAAGGTTACTTACGTATTAACGCTACCTTGGCTACAGTTGTGCCAATAAAGAGCAATCTTGTTGTTCGCACGCGCACGCAGTTATCTTTAGAACGCCAACCGCAGCTACAGATTTGGCGGTTTTAAATGGAATTCTGCTTCCCTCAAACCAGTTGTCTTTTCTAAGTCCCACATGATAAGCACACTGACTGAAATTGCATTTCCAAAACTTACGTTTACCAAAATAAAGTTTCATGTCATGGAAATTGGGACATTTTCGTTTTTTTAGTAAAATATTTCACTCCTGAAAAATAAAAATGGCATCGTGTTCTGTTTCTGGCAAATCCTAAATACGCATTTTCGTAGCACTAAAAAATGGCACCAAAAACCGGCAAATCTGTAGCTGTTAGATTGGCACCACTTAAAAACCGCCAAATCTGTAGCTGTTAGATTGGCACCACTTAAAAACCGCCAAATCTGTAGCTGTTAGATTGGCGACACTTAAAAACCGCCAAATCTGTAGCCAAGGTAGCGTTAATACGTAAGTACCAAAAAAAAAGTCCTGTCTCAAAATCTACCAATAGGCAGACGGCCTTAGCCGACCATGGGGCTGATGAAATGAAGCCAATGTAGAAGAAAACACATTTTCGACTTGAAATTTCAAAACAATATTCTTTTCGTATCTCTTTTTTTTATTGTTGCATTCATGCTATGTTGTGTCGTAAAAAATAAATAAAAAATATAAAACATGAGAAAAAAAAAAAACTTGTGATTAATAAATAAATGCATATCCTTTTTCTATTGAGGGGATTATCGATAAAAAAATGCTGGGATACTGAGGTCAACGAACTTCCAAATGTTGGGGTAAATAAATAAAAATCAATTGCAGATCAATATAAGCAATGTGAAATCATGAAAAAAAACAGATGTTGACAAACAAGAAAAAAAGTCGATCATTATCTAACTCAACGATGGTCCATTATTAACACTGTGATAAAAGCCATCTGTTCCGATATTTTTTTGTACTAATAATAGTGTTCTAACAATAAACTGATCTCTTAACAAAAGCACATTGTATGCGTTATGAAAAGAAAATATTGCTTTCACACGCCACTGACATGTTTGTCATCGATAAAATCTTCACTAAAAAAAGTAAACAAGGCGAATGTAAACATGCTTTGTTTAGTTTCTTAATGTGACATCTGTCTTCAATGGACATCTGCTTCAGTCTTTAGGCAATATTTTTAAATCAGCGTACCAAATCTTTGAATAATCATGTTTTGTCTTTAGGCAATATATATAAAAAAAAAGCTGATTTTCATTTTTTAAAGTTTCAAGAATGAAATAAACATTAACAATACTAGTAGCTTTATAATAACAATTATTACAGGGTGTGTAATAATTATTATTACATGCGATATATATTTGATGATTATAATTATTATTATTCTTTGCTGTCTAAAGCCGATTATAATCATAAAATTACACACCGTAATTTTTCGTATATATATACTGAAGTTACAAAAGCCATGGGATAGCAATATGCAAATTTTCAGATGGCAGTAGCATCGCGTAGAACAGGTATAAATGCGCAGTGCTTTCGCAGAAACTTTCATTTCTGTTCAAGTTATTCATGTGAAGAGGTTTTTGACGTGATGATGACCGCACGACGGGAATTAACAGACTTTTGAACGCGGAATGTTAGTTGGAGCTAGACGCATGGGTCATGCCATTTCGGAAATCGTTAGGCAATTCCCAGATCCACACTGTGTCAAGAGTGTGTCGAGTATGAAATTTCAGGCATAACATACCACCATGGACAGCGCAGTGGTCGACCGCCTGCACTAACGACCGAGACCGGCGACGTCTGCAAAGAGTCGTAAATTCTAACAGACAAGCAACACTGCGTCAAATAACCACAGAAATCAATGTGGGACGTACAAGGGACTTGTCTGTTAGAACCGTGCGGAGAAATTTTTTTGCTTTCTTGGGCTATTCCAGCAGAATACCGACTCGAGTGCCTTTACTGACAGAACGACATCGCTTGCAGCGACTCTGGTGGGTACGTGAGCATATAAGTTGGTCAATAGGTGAATGGAAAACCGTGGCCTGGTCCGATGAGTCACGATTTCAGTTGGTAGAGCTGATGGTAGGGTTCGAGTGTGGCGCAGACCCCACGAAGCCATGGACCCAAACTGTCAGCAAGGCACTGTTCAAGCTGGTGTGGCTTCGTAATGGTGTGGGCTGTTTTTATGGCATGGGATTGGTCCTCTGGTGCGACTGGACCGAACATTGACTGGAAATGCTTATGTTCAGCTACTTGGAGATCACTTGCAGCCATTCATGGACTTCATGTACCCAAACAACGATGGGATTTTTATGGATGACAATGCGCCATGTCACCGGGCCACAACTGTTCGCGATTGGTTTGAAGAACATTCTGGACAATTCCAATGAATGATCTGGCCACCTAGATCACCCGACATGAATCCCATCGAGCATTTATGGGACATCATCGAGAGGTCTGTTCGTGCCCAAAATCCTGCACCATCAACGCTTTCACAATTATGGACGTCTATCGAGACAGCATGGCTCAATATTCCTGCAGAAGACTTCCAACGACTTGTTGAGTCCATTCCACGTCGAGTTGCTGCACTTCGCCGGGCGAAAGGAGAGCCGACACGATATTAAGAGGTATCCCATGACTTTTGTCATTTCAGTGTATACATATATGAAAAATTATGGTGTGGTAATTATATATTCTACATCACACCACATCACTGTGCGTTAGAGCTGAGTTGCCCCTTTTACAGTTTGGGAATTATGTGGGGGGGAAGAAGTCTGATTAGGCTCTGTGAAGCTCTACGGTCATAGGAGACCGGGACCTGCAGTTTAAAAGTGGATTCGGAACCAACTACAAAAATCCGTGGCACCACCAGGATTCGAACTCGAAACATGTGGTACCGAGACCCAGAGCGCTAGCCACTCGGCCCTCAGACCCCGGCTAAGTGTCTTGTTGGAGGTAACTCTATTTGTTTACAATTTTATTAGAAAAGATGGTCGCCAAAAATATACAATGTGATTTTAATTAAAGTCCACTTTCAAAATGCTTTCAAAAGAACCACTTTTCACAAAGATTTTAAATTTGAACTGAATATACTTGAAGAAGAGGGAAACGGTACGGCATCCAAAAAGTTCCAAAGTGTATTAATAGATGGCACTGTAAGGGCTACAACCACCGTATTCAGACCGTGCGACTTCTGGCTATTCCTAAACTCCAAAGACCACTCCGGAGACACCGTTTTGAGTAGATTGAAGAGATTCAACTTGAATCGCCGCGCTCTTTGAGGGCCATCTCTGATGATGACTTTTAGCAGGCATTAAGGATTGAAAAAATCGTTGGCATAAGTGCATTGTAACTGAAGGCGATGAAATAAATTTAGAAAAATAGAGTTTTTGAAATAAAAATTGGTCTTACTTTTTGGGAACAGTAGTATATATATATATATATATATATATATATAAACATATATAATTTTTAGTTTAATGTATACTTATATTTCCAGAAAATGTAAATATTTCGAAAAATGGGGGAAAATTACCATTTACTAATTGAATTACCATCCAAAACAACTGAACCCTAGATTGTTTATTTAATTACTAGCATCTTCTAAGAATCTGCACTGTTAAGATTAAAAAACGAAACATGCAGAAAAAAATACAACAATCGCTTAAATGAGAAATTGACTTTAATAAACGCTGGCAGCGTTATTTATAATTAAATTCCTGAAAACAGAAAAAAAAAAAACATTTACAAAAACAAAAATTTCACGGAAATAGGATTTGTGAAAAATAAAATTGAAATTCGACGAAAGAATTAGACGGCGAATTTAATGGCAGCCCTATTTTCATGAATCGATCACGACCTTTATAAATGCATTAGAAGCATAGAGATGTAACATAATACAGCGCAGATCAGGGTTGCCATATTGGGGCAAATATACTTTTCATGTTACTCTTGCTTTATTGTTTTAACTTTTGTAATGATTGATTGGCAAGTTATGGCGACGATCTTCACTGTTGGCTGTTATTATTCTTTGCTGTTTGGCGCTAATTGTGAAAAGGTCTACTATCATACAACAATTTTCAAAATGAATGTTTTTTTTTTTTTTTTTTGTAAATATGTTGAATATACTGCATACATTTAGAATTGGTTTTAGGCATGTATTGCAGGGTTTTGTAGTTTAAAATGTGAATATATCTTGGCGACAGTCTAATTGTTGGCTATTAGTGTTCTTTGCTGTTTGGCGCGAATGAGATAAAGGTCTACTATCACAGAATAATTTTCAAAAATAAATGTTTCATTTTTAGCTGTAAATAAATATGAATTTAATTTTTAAATATTTGACGTTTATATTCATTAATACATTTTATTGTGTAATTTTTTTCTTTCAAAAATGATTTAAAAATAAAATTATAAGGATATGAACTTTATATGCGGTTTTGGCGACAGTCTTTACGGTTGGCTATTACTGTTCTTTGCTGTTTGGCGCTAATTGAGAAAAAGGTCTACTATCACACAAATTTTTAAAAAAAGAATTGATTTTTTAGCTGTAAGTAAATGAGAATTTAATTTTTTTAATATTTGACATTTATATTCATTAATAAATTTTCTAGCGTAATTTTTTCACTCAGAAATGAATAAAGCATAAAATATTCATTTATTTGAACTTTTTGTAATGCTTTATTCTATTTCATACAAAATGATCAACCCTAATTTCAGGAATCGATCAGAGCCTTTATAAATGCATTAGAAGCACAGAGGAGTAACATGATACAGTGCGCATCAGGGTTGCCAATTTGGGGCAAATATACTGTTCACATGACTCTTGCTTTAATGTTAAAAAAAAGCATTAATAGCTTGGCGAGTTTTGGCGACAGTCTAACTTTTGGCTATTAGTGTTCTTTGCTATTTGGCGCAAATGAGATAAAGGTCTACTATCACAGAATAATTTTCAAAAGGAATGGTTCATTTTTTTTTTACATAAATATTTTGAATATACTGCATTCATTTTTGATATACTGCATTCATTCACTGTGTATTTGGACTTATAAGACTAGTTCTTTATAAGCATCAATCCAGAATAATGGACGACTTTTTAAGAATATAGTGGAGATTGGGTTCTTTTGGTGTGTCGCTCTATGGTCATTTTGTACACGCCTTAGGTTAATTAGACAGGACCAACAGTTTAACATGGATCCTGAACTGCTCACAAACATCCATGCCACCTCCAGAATTCGAATCTGAAGTACCAAAGGCCAGAGTACTAGCCAATTGGCCATTAGGCCGCCCTAAAACCAATTGAGGCTAAATATACCATGTCTTCTTCTTCAATGGCGTAAGAGCCCCATGGTCCGCCAAGGCCATCCGCTCTCTAACAAACCTAGAGACAGGAGATGTTTTCTTTTTACGGGGTAGAATTGCCAGTCTTACGCCAATAGTCATATTAGACCGAGATCTACAGTTTAAAGTGGATTCGAACCACTACAAACATCCATGGCACCGTCGGGACTCGAACCAGAAGGGAGGATAATAGACAACGTGATTACAAAGGTAGTAGATAACCATTCGGGCAAGTTGCTTAGTGGCTTTGCAAGTTGCACAGTGTAAAATGGGCAAGTTGCATAATGCTTGCATGCGCAACAATATCTGATAAGTCATACTCCTAGTCATTCAGCGACGTGATTGTCAATTGGCTACGGCTTTGGTAGTTGGAACCACGGGCTTCAGGTTTGAATCCTGGCGGTGGCGTGGATTTTTGTTAGTGGTTCGGAATCCGCGTTAAACTGTAGGTACCGGACTAATTAGCCTAAAGTGTGCAAAAATGACCGTAGAGCGATAAACCAAGCCTAGTCATAACTTTTTGCACCAGCGGCTATTTGAAGATGCTTGTTTCATGAATTGAAACTTGATTACTATGCGAATATACTTATTCGAACTGTACTCACATAATTTACATACTATTTATTCAGGGAAATGAGAGAAATATTTCATGTTTTTGTACATCTAAAGTGTAATCTTAGCATATATATATATAATTAAATATATATATGTGTATATATTTAACTTGAATTGAATATAATTGCAAAAAATGTTTGAAATTTATCATCACGTTTTTATGAAAATATTTAATAAAATACATTTTATTTTGCTTAAAACGAATGAACTATAAATTTAAAAATAGCTTATACCAATCCTCCACATTAAAAAAAAATAACTTTTCAAAAAATGAGTCATTTCAAAAAATAACTTGCAAATAAGAATTTAGTCAAATCAAAATAGAATATTTTATTGGAAATGATTTCGCAAGTTGGTTTATTTTCTTTTTTATTCTGTATTTAGTCTTTTTAAATATTTGTTATTTTTTTTTTTTTCTATTGATTCCAAATTCTTTTTTTCTGTTCCAAAGCATAGTTTTCTTATTATTTTTGTTCTATTCAATAAAAATATCGTTTGGTTGCAAAACACATAGGATAAAAAAAATCATTGCAAACGATAAGCAGAAAAAAAAACTTTTTTTTTTCATTTAAAAGTCGTCATATTTCTAAATAAAAGTGAAAATATTTTTAGTGGAATTTAAAAATTGTAAAATCAGAAATCTCTGTTTAAAAGAGAAATAGTCTTCAAAAAAAAACAAAAAATGAGTACATCTTTTACTCAACCTTTTTTTTTTTCACTCCCCTTTTCATTTATTTATTTTATTTTTTGGCTTCATATGATGTTTGATGATATTTTACTTTCTTTACTTTCAAATGTAGTTTAAAAACAAAGTTGTGGAAAAAAAGTTATCACACTAATTTAAAATTTTTATATGTAAAACAAATACAATTTTAAAATGAAATTTCTATTCATAGATTTTGGTGTCCTGTAACTTCCAAAACAACCCTATACGAATATGCTTTAAAATGATTTTGAAGATTAAATTATAAAAAAATTTCGAATGAAATAATTTAAAATATTTAATATTTTATATTATATTTCCATTTGCAATCCCTTTCTATTTTTAATTTTTCATGGGGGCCAGTAGTGTAGTGGTTATTACGTTCCCTTGAGCTTGAAAGGTTCCCGGTTCGATTCGGATGGAACCAGGAACTCTATCTTTTATTTGCTATTGGTAGTAGAAGTACTATTGGTAGTAGAAGTACTATTGGTAGTAGAAGTACTATTGGTAGTATAAATAACCCGACTCGTGGCTCAGTGGCGACGCGAACCTCTGGTGAGCATTAGGGCAGAAGTTTAATTCGTTGGCTGCTTTCTTGTAGACGCTGTTTCAAAAACCGAGGTTGGCGTTTGCGATATTCAACGTCTTACCTCTGTCTACAAGGTGGAAGTTTTCCGGGATTTCTCCAGTTGGATTCGCAATTGCGGTGTAGTTCCCTCTAAAAGTCTTCCCAGAAGACAATCGTTCTTCAGCAACACGAAGCCAAGTCACACTTCTACCTCTAACAACAGGCTGCTTTTCCCTAGAAGACAATAAGGGGTGGCATGGGCAACATAACTCCATGGGCCGCAATAAAATTTAATATCCCCATATTATATTTATATCCACTATGACATTTTTGGAGTGAAAATTGAAACATAATGAGTTATTATTTTTGTGTTTACTTTTATTCTTACATATAAACATAGATAATATAAAAATACTGGTACTAAACGCACATTGTAAAGAAATATATGACACTAAAAATGAAATATAAAAAAATAAATAAATATAAATGAAATAAAAAAAGTAAAATCATTAAAAAATATTCATTTTACTAGTGTGATATTTGTTTCTTCACTCATCATGAGTTCGCAGAATATAATTTAATTATATATAATCAAATCACAGAATATAATCAGAACTGTAAACTCATCAATAAAGCAGGCAATATCTGTCATATATTCGTAAGAATATGATTTTAAAATCAAAGTTAATTTTTCTCATAGTTTCCACGGTTAATTTTTGAATAGATGGAGGAACACATAATGTATTTTTAATAGGTTTGGTTGTCAGTAATTCGGCCATTTTTGTAAAAGTGTAATGCATCTCACGGGCCTGGAAAATTTTCAAGGTTCACCACGGGTTCGCCACCCCTGGCTTAAATAATTCATTTAATTTTTAATGTTATATTTTCTTTTTATCATACCATTAACAAAATACAAAAAGTGTCCTTTATATGTTCAGAATTCCACTTTAAGCCGTAGGTCCCGGTTTAGAATTTTAAACGCTGGGGGCAGTAGTCCGTGCACCATCTTACGCTTGCAGCCCTTTCAAACTCTTTTATCTGCATTAGAAAAAAAAAAAAATGTTCTTCTTTTACGAGGAAAAAAATCTTACGCTTTTCAAACTCTTTTAATTACGCGGAAAAAAATCCTACTTTTTAATGTCTTTTAAGTTATATCTCGGATTTAAATCTCGGTGGAGGCATGGATATTTGTTGGTGGTTCGGAATCCACTTTAAACTGTAGATACCGGTCTGTTTAGCCCTTGTGTGCAAAAAATGACCGTAGATCGACAAACCAAACCAAAAGAGATATCGGTAAACAAGTAAATTTAAAATCGCCTATTTTCAAAATTGTTTTAGAGATAAGGGAGAATGAAATGCAAAATAAAAATTCATCTTTTTCGTGAAAGATTTAAAGATTTCTTGCCTGTCTCTGACAGATGGGACCCTGTTTTTCCATGTAGACAGTTCTAAAAAATAAGAAAAACGGCTACCGTTTCAATATATTTCTCACATGGATACTGACAGAAATGGGATTTCATTTTTTTGAAAAAACAAAATTTCACGTGCAAAGCTATGTATTGTAAAGCAATGCATGTATTGAAGAAATGTAAATGGAGTTTGAAGAAAGGTCTATAAATAAAAGCAAGTTTAGTTGTAGGTATCGATAAAGTTTCCAAACTGCAAAAAATGATAATTGACCGTTCACTGCAATTTTGAACGTGACTGAAGAGCGAAAAAGAAAAGGGAGATTCAATTTGATTGCCATTAAAAAAAATCATTGATCAAATTATGATAAATTGTATTTTCAGAAAAATATAGAATTAAAATTATTTTTAAAAATATATAATAATTTTTTTTTAAATAAAAAAAAAAATCTTTTAAAATGATTTAAAAGTTTACTTAAAAAAAATTAAAAATTTAAAAGCAAAGCGAATTAAATTATTTCCTTGTTAACTTTCGACATTTGGCGCTATCTCGTTCGAGATCTTTAATAATATTTTTTTAAACTTGGAAACGATCCTTAATTGACGTTTTCTTGGATATCTCAACTTTTCGTAAAATTTTCAAAAATATGATTTAAAAAGTCTTTCACAACGCTCTACGATCATATTAGACCGGGACATACGGTTAAAAGTGGATTCTGAACCATTGCAAACATCCATAACACGGCCAGGACTCGAATTCGAAATCTGCCGTTCGGCCATCAAGCCCACCCCATCTAAGCAAGGGCAACACCCAAGTTACACATTTAGCACTACACACGTGTAGCTTGAACACGTGTTTAGTGCTAACGTGTGGGCACGTGTAGCTTGAAGATATCCTGCGGATGGATGCGAGCAACACTACGCTCACAACGCTCTACGATCAATATTAGACCAGGGCCTACGGACTACTACTTTCTTCTTGGATATTTTTCTTAGACTGTTCTATTCGACTTCCTCTCTTGGATTCTGAACCACTACAAACATCCATGGCACCGTCTGAACTCGAGCCGGAAATCTGGGGTCGAGCGCCCAGAGCCCTAGCCACTCGGTCGTGAGGCCCCTGGGTTGCGATTGCAAATGAAGTGAATTTCAAGCAGTACAAAAATCCGGGTCACCACATTTTGTGACTTATCGCTAAATTGGCTTCACAAAAAGTCTCGAAATTTTAACGGCCCCTTTTTTGTGATTTCGCCCATTATTTAACTAACGCTGCTAATTTTTTTTTTTTTTTTTTATAATTTAACTTGTACGAGATATTTTGGCAGCTAATTTTTTTAAAACCTTATATAGTGAGGTAAAATTTTTAATAAGTTTAATTAAAGATTGAACCAATTATGTTTTATTGTGATTTACAATAACTCTGCGATATTTTGGAAGAATATAACTAAACGCAGGCACAAAACATGATATTTCTTCTTGAAAAGAAAAATTAAAAAACAAAATGTAATAAAAAAAAAAAAAATACGATTTAAAAAAACTATCACAAATAAAAAATTTGAAGCAAAACAAAATATTGCTCCATTCTCAACACAAAATTTTTTTTTTTGCAATGTGGGCTAAGTAACGCGTTGTAATTGTAAGTGTAGTGAATTGTAAATAGAACTAGAAAAATAAATATAGAAACATCTGGTTTCTATATTTATTTCCTTCTAATTCGCGGCAGATGCCATTTGCAGTACATAAGTACTGAGGAATCTGAATATCTTTCGACGCTGTTCTTGTATTATACACATAAACATGATTGATTGTGTATGATTTATTACTTTCTCAGGTTTCGTTCATATCTCAGAAAGGGGGGGAGGTAACCTAATTTACTCTCCGGAAATAAAAATCGATAGTTCCCCGTTCCCACAGTAACACTTGGTGGAGTTTAGTTGTTGAATGGTATCTGATAGCTCGTAATTGAAGTATTATTCAAAGAGTTTTTTTTTTTTTTTTTTACAAAATAATCTTGTCCAATCATGTCTACATTGTTAGTCATGTGTAAATAACTGCATGTTGGCACGCAATGATTTCATATTTTGGCAAGTTTCTTTTATAATGATTTTGACATCCTTACTTATGCATTTGTTCGCTAAGTTATAATTAATTTAATCCTTAAAAAACATATTTGAAAAAATAAAACAAAATTTCAATGCAACAAAATTTTTTTAAAATTTCAATATTAAATTTTTCGAGCAAATATGAAAATAATACTTGTAATCGTACTTCCTCCTATACATTGGCAAGAGTGCACTCCTGTGTCATTCAGGGGCAATAATAAGTCGGCCTGGAGACTCTCACCAGAGGGTAAATACAGCGTAACCTGCGCTCCGCTGAGAAATATATCTCTCATTTCGAGAAAAATATATTTGCAGCATCTCGGTGCATTAGTTTCTGGCCTTTGGTACCATAAGCTTCAGGTTCGAATCCTGGCGGTGGCATGGATGTTTGTTAGTGGTTCGGAATTCCCGTTAAACTGTACGTCCAGGTCTAATTAGCCTAAAGTGTACACACACAATTACAGTAGAGCTACAAACCAAACCAAACAGGTACAATAGTTAGCCTACAGACTTTCGCACAGAGAGGAAGTTTATTTCGCGCACCCTGCGCAAGGACTAGTTTCGGATTTTTGGCTTAGAAATTATTAACTTAGAATTTGAATTTTGGAAGAATTTTGAAAATTTGAAGAAATTTGGCTTAGAATCTATAATTATCTGTCTTTACATGTGTTAAATGTTGTGTGTCTCTAATTGTATGTATGTGGTGTTTGCGAGTTTGTCAATAAAGCTGTGAGTTCTCAACCTGTGCCTCAATTATCTCAACCCCACCGCACCCAGTTACAATCTGGTTACACACATACATACTTAAATAAACATTTTTTTGATATTTTAAAAGAAACACACTGTAACCACATTATAACTAATGATGTACTATTGATTTTATATTAATTTACATATCATATTATACGAATTTTATATTAATATTATACGAATTAAATTTCAATCCATTTAAAGATAATTTGTTAAATTTTGAAGCTCTCAAATTTATGTTAAATTATTTAAATAATTTCTAATAGCTTTTGATAGGGCTTCATTTCTTGTCTCTGTATATTAAATAAAATATCAAAAATTATTCTGTAGAGTAAATTAAGACAATGAAAAAAAAAAAAAACAACTATCATGATATTAAAAAATCTTTTTGCTGAAAAATGTTTAGAAATTGATTAAAGGACACCATAATTAACTCCAAATGTTTTGATAAAAGAAGATTTCTGAATACTTGATTAATTTTCGACATAAGCATGTGAGTATTTGTGTGTGTTTGATTAAAAAAGAAACACAACAGTCAACTGATGACAACCATCGTAGATTTTTATTTATTATGAAACAGAAATGATGTCGTTGCACGCAACTGAAAATGTACATGAATGATTCGAGAGATATAAAAAAAAACACGAGAACAAATAAACATAATTTACAGTGCCGTTTAGGTCAATATTTTCATCATGCACACCATCATCTTGGCTCGTGCTTTGCGATTCACCTTCTGAAAGGAAGAGAAAAAAAAAAATTAATCATACAAATACCACTTCACATAATCCAAATGCATATTAAAAGATTGAGGCATTTACATTAATTCGTGTTCTTATTTATTTGAGGCTTTTTATGCTCCAAATGAAACACACCCTTATGCTTCAATAGAATTTTTTTCTCACGGGAAGTGTTTTGGCATTTCATTCCCAGGAGCGAGGAAAGCATGTTATTTGACAAGTATATAATAATAACCCTTCACTCAACTTTGACAGAAGACAAGCAGTGTTGTGGGTAGTTATATTAAACGCAATTATTGGAATATAACTACCCACAACACTGCTTGTATGCTGTTTTTACTAATGAGAACAACCCGCCACTCAAATCTGATAGCAGATTCGGTATCACGTATAATTAGACCTCATGAAATTAGCAAATGTCTGTGCCACCTTCACAGGTCTAAACAGGTCTACAAGTGTAAGTCTACGGATTGTATATGGATATTTATTTTAGACTATTATATTCCAATTGGAACACGCTCTTACGCTGCAAATGGAACTGTAGTTTTTTTTTTTTTTCCACGGGAAGAGATTTGGCATTTCATTCCCAGGAGAGGGATGTATTGTTTGACAAGTACATAATAACAACCCGTCACTAATATTTGACAGCAGACAAGCAGTGTTGTGGCTATTTATATTAAATTCAATTAGTGTTTTATATTAATGAGAACAACCTGCCACTCAAATCTAACAGCAGATATTCAGTGCCATGGATAATGAGATCTCAAGAAATTAGCTATTGTCTGTGCGACCTTCACAAGTCGAATATGGATTATACCATGAGTTGTTCCATCGTAATTGGTGATGGGCTGAAGAGGTGTCCACTCTAATGAGAAAATGAGGGAAGCTGACGCCCCTCTTGACGGATTTTCTAAAAGGGAGGTTTTTGGCGAAGAAGAGAGAGAATTCTACGACAAGTCGACAAGAAGTGTGGTTTTGTTTTTCTCTGAAGTGACTGAATAGGCTGGAATTGGGCATTATTAAATAAGTTTTAATTTTATAATTGTTAAGTCATAAATGCCAGTCACATATAAATGTTTTTTCACTGTATGTTAAAACATGTAATTTTTTTATCAAGACTTAGTTATAATTATGTTGTCAATAATTATAACTTTGACTTAATTTAATTGAATTGATAACTTAATTGATCTTATTTAATATTAAATTAATTTTATACTCTTCTTAGAAAAGATATTCTATTTGTTTTAATCCTATTTATATATGTCTTCTATTATTATTTTAATGCTGTTGATCAGCCAGATGCTGCAATAAGAGCTAATCCTTTTCAAACTATACCCTTATAAAAATAAAATTTATTTTCATTTTCCAATTTCATTTGATTTGAAGTTGCTAAATAACTAATTTAAATACGAAATTTGTTTGTAAACACAGAATGTTTATGCTGTTATCGCGAATTCACAGAGGAAATGAATTTAAATGATTAGAGTTCCCTAAATAGTAGACGTAAATCATTCAAACGTTTTAACAAATTGGGAGCTCTAGACCAAACTCTTCTTTGAAAGGTTTATTTATTAGTTTTATCTTAGGTGGAAACAGCGGGAGGTAAACAACTTAAAACTATTCGAAAACAAGTCAAAAGATTTTGTGTGCCTTCGAACAAAAGGGATGAATCTTTAATCTGGTTTACAAACAGGTTCCACGAATTCCACCACCTTCTACTGAAACCGAAACTTCTGATTGATGGTTAGGAAAAAAGAAATCACGTTCCCATAATCCCTCGGCAAGCTTTGTTAAATTCGGTCTCTTGTGGTGGTGCTTAAATCCCCAGAAAACCCTTTTGATAAATTTGAATCTTCCAAGGGAATCAAACTTCATGAAATTTGCTGCCAGAATTCATTCTTTCTAAGAGAATAAATTTCTGTCTTTGTATAGAACTTCTTGGAAAACAAGTTTGGCGTCATGCTGGCTTCGAAAATCCGTGATGGATTTTTATTTTGTTCTCTTGTTATCCAAATAAGCTAAAACCTGTAATGTCAAAACTTGGAGACTTGAGAGGAATATGTGTTTAATTTAATTGTAGTGGCTTTTAGTTAAATCTTATATCCTTTGTTGGCTACAAAATATATTAATTTTTGAAAGAAATGTTTTAAATTATTGTTCTTAGTTCATTATAATGCACTTGATTTATGAATATGTTTTAGACATATTTTGTTGAAATATATAAAATAAAATCGAATTCATTCTGTCTACAGTAATTTCATATTTTTATTATTATTTATAAAAGTGCTTTTAGAATTATAGTCGTAAATGAATTATAAAAATGCATCACCAAAGCTATTTATCGCAATAAGATTTATCACAACTATTTTTTGAAATATGATTTATTATATCTATTTATTGCAATCATTCGTCTTTAATTTTAAAAATCTTGCAAAATTATTTATGAATATCAAAATGTTTTTAATATAACTATATTAAACTAATTTAAGAAAGGATTCTAGCATTAATAAAAAATTTTTTAATTAGCTAAAAATTAAAAACATTTTTTAAGATAAAAAAAATAATAAAAACGATTAAAAAAATCCTAATTTGACAAAAATAAAAGTTGACTTTTTATGAAGCAGGGATGTCAGTCCTACGTCCAACGATCTACCATCATATTAGACCGGAAACTGCTGCTTAAAGTAGATTCCGAACCACTACAAACACCCATGACACCAACGAAACTCGAACCCCAAGCGTTAGTCACTCGGCCATCAAGCTTTTACTATCATTTTAAAACAGTCTATCAGACATATGGTGCAATGAGGGTTAACCTTTCAAAACCACTAACTTATATAAATAAGATTTATTTTTCTTTTTCAAATTTCATTTGATTTGAAGTTGTTAAATACCTATATTAAATACGAAATTATCCTTTTAATAATGTTGTTGTTTCTTATCCCAATTGGCTGGCCGAGCCCAAACGTACTCATGATTGAAGGGGAAGGAAACAGCTTCTGTTGTGATGGAGCACCCGTAGGTAGAAGTCTGACTTTGGCTCCGTGACGCTCTTACAGTCATAGGAGACCGGGAGGACCTACGGCTTAAAGTGGATTCCGAACCACTACAAACATCCATGGCACCACCGTGATTCGAACCCGAAACCTGTGGCATCGAGCGCCAGACACTCGGCCATTCAAGTCCCAAATTTGTGAATGCCAACGGCACGCGTTGTTCCCAGGTGGTCACCCACCCAAGTACTGACCACGCCCAATGATGCTTGACTTCGGTGATCTAACGAGAACCGGTATATCTAGCATGGTATGGCCGTTGGCCCTTTTAATAATAATAATAATAATAATTTAATTTTAATAATTTCCTTTTAATAATGATAATAATATATAATTCATGCAAGTATTTATTTTCTAATAAAAATATATCTTATTTGATAATAATTTCATTTTATACACTTCTTAGAAAAGAAATTCTGTTTATTTTAATTTTATTTGTATATGAATCCTCTGAATCGAAGAGGTATATGGGGATGTGATGTAACAAGGACTATAATCCCCTAATCACTATATAGGAACAGTTCGATTTTCCCTATTTAAAACGCCACTCTCCACAACGCTCGTGTTAGACCGGGATCTACGGTTTAAAGTAGATTCCGAACAAATACAAACATCCATGGCACCGTCGGGACTCGAACCCGAAGCCTGTGGTACTGAGCGCTAGCCAATCGGCCATTCAGGTCCCTTACTTATATATGTATTCTATTATCATTTTAATGTTGCTGTTCAGCCAGCTGCTGCAATAAAAGCTAATCCATTCAAACATTCCCTTATATAAATAAGATTTATTTTTCATTTCATTTGAAGTTGTTAAATAACTATTTCAAACACGAAACCTGTTTGTAAACACAGAATGTTTACTCGGTTATCGCGAGTTGTCAGAGGGAATTAATTTAAATGATTAGAGTTCCCCAAATAATCAACGCAAATCATTCAAAAGTTTTAACATTTTGGGAGCACTTCCAAAACTTTAAAGCTTTATTTATTAGTTTTATCTCAGGTGGCAACAGCGGAAATAAACAACTTAAAACTGTTCGAAAGCAACTCAAAAGATTTTGTGTGCCTTCTACCAAAAGGGATGAATCTTTAATCTGGCTTTACAAACAGGTCCACGAATCACAACCACCTTCTACTGAAACCGAAACTTGATTGGTGGTTAGGAAAAAGAAATCGCGTTCCCATAATCCCTCGGCAACCTTTGTTAAATTCGGGGTATTCTGGTGGTTCTTAAATCCCTCAGATAATCCTTTTGATTAATTTGAATCTTCCAAGGAAATAAAACATGAAATTTGCTGCCGGAATTCTTTATTCTTTTCTACGAGAATAAATTTCTGGCTTTGAATAGAACTTCTTGGAAAACAAGTTTGGCATCATGCTGGCTTCGAAAATCCGTGGTGGTTTTTATTTTCTTTCTCTTGTTATCCAAATGAGCCTAATCCTGTAATGTCAAAACTTGGAGACTTGAAAGGAATACGTGTTTAATTTCATGGTAATGGCTTTTAGTAAAATCTCATATTCTTTGTTCTCTGAAAGGCTGCAAAAATACATTAAAATTTTCAAAGAAACGTTTTAATTTTTATTATAATAAGTTTGATATATGAATATGTTTTACAAATAGTTTGTTGAAATAAATAAAATGAAATAGAATTAATTTTTCTACACTAATTTAACACTTTTATTATTATTTATAAAAGTGATTTTAGAATTATATTAATAAATGAATTATAAATATGCATCGCCAGTATAATTTATTGCATTTATTTATTGCAATATAATTTATTACAGCTATTTATTGCACGATTTATTACAGCTATTTAGTGCAATACGATTTACTGCATCTATTTATTGCAATATGCGGTTGCAGCTATTATTGCAGTAGGATTCATTACATCTATTTATTGCAATATGGTAGCAACTGCGTATTGCAATATGATTGATTGTTTATTTTAAAATCTTGCAAAATTCATTATGATTACTTAAAGTTTTTTACTATAAATAGATTAAATGAACTTACGATGGATGTTAGTATTCTTAAAAATGCTTTTAATTAGATAACATTAAAAAATATTCTTAAGGAAAAAAATTAACAATAACGATTGTTTTGTAAAGGACTTTTTGCAATATAGTGAAAAAAATTTGAATTGACTTAAATTTTTTGTGTTTATATTACTTGTTCATTTTCAAATTACATTTGATTTGAAGTGGTTAAATAACTATTTTAAATGCGAAAATTGTTTGTAAACACAAAATGTTTACGCAGTTATCGCGAGTTCTCAGAGGAAACTAATTTAAACAATTAGACTTCCTAACTAGTCGACATAAATCATTCTAAAGTTTTAACATCTTGAAGTTCTTCCGAAACTTCTTTGAAAGGTTTATTTATTAGTTTTATCTTAGGTGGCAACAGCGGGCGGCAAACAATTTAAAATTACTCGAAAACATGTCAAATGATTTTGTGTGCCTTCGACCAAAAGGGGATGAATCTTTAATCTGGTTTACAGACAGATCCACGATCCCACCACCGTCTACTGAAACCGAAACTTCTGATGGGTGGTTGGGAAAAAGAAATCGGGTTCCCGTAATAACTCGGCAATCTTTGTTAAATTCGGTCTATTCTGGTGGTGATTAAATATCTCAGATAATCCTTTTTGATCAAATGAAATCTTCCAAGGAAATAAAACTTCATGAAATTTTCTGCCAGAATTCTTTTTTCTTTCTAAGAGAATAAATTTCTGGCTTTTGTAGAACTTTTGAAAACAAGTTTGGCGTCATGCTGACTTCGAAAATCCACGGTGGTTTTTATTTTGTTCTCTTGTCAACCAAATGAGCTAAATCCTGTAGTGTCAAAACTTGGAGACTTAAGAGAGAATATATATTTAATTTTATGGTAGTGGCTTTTAGTTAATATATGTATTTTGCAGCTAACAAAGGATGTAAGATTCGAGATTTAAATAATTGTTCTTATTTTATTATAGTACATTTGATTGATGAATATATTTTATAAATAATTTTTGAAATAAATTTAAATAAATCGAATTAATTATATGTACAATAATTTGATATTTTTATTATTAATTATAAAAATGATTTTAAAATTATATTCATTAATCAATTATTAAAATAAATCGTCAAAGTTATTAATTGCAATTTTCTTTATTACATCTATTTATTGCAATATGCTTTATTATTTAAATATTACTTATTACATCTATTTATTGCAATATGATTTATTACATCTATTTACTGCAATATGATTCATTTTAATCTTCAAATCTCGCAAAATTTAATTATGATTACCTAAATTTGTTCCAATATAAATAGATTAAATTATTTTAAGCAGGATTCTAGTATTCTTAAAAATGCGTTTAGTCAGCTAACATTAAAAATATTTTTAAAGCAATATGCTTTATTACATCTATTTATTAAAATATGATTCATATTTTAATTTTAAAGATCTTGCAAAATTAATTACGATTGATTAAAGTTTTTTAAATATAAATAGATTAAATTAATTTACGAAGGATTCCAACATTCTTACAAATACATTTAATTACCTGACATTAAAAAACATTTTTAAATATTAAAAAAAATAACAAAAACGATTAAAAAATCACAATTTCATAAATATAAAAGCTGACTTTTTACGAGACAGGGATGTCAGACCTACGTCCAACGGTCTACCATCATATTAGACCGGGACCTGCAGCTTAAAGTGCCAAACCACTAAAAACATCCAAGGCACCAACGAGACTCGAACCCGAAATCGCTGTTACCGAGCGTTAGACACACGACCATAAAGCCTCTATTATCGTTTTAATGTAGTTGAACAGCTAGATGCTGTAACAAGGGCTGACCCTTTCAAAACCATTTCCTTATATAAATAAGAGTTATTTTTCAGAGTTACTTTCACAGGCTATATATATCTTGTTCAAATTTTCAATCTTTCATAAAAACTTTTTATTCATCCACTCAAGTTCAAATTCATTTTTTGAACTTGTAGTGGATGACACTTGATGGTAATACAGTTTTTCAAATATTAAATTAGTAATTAAATTAAATTAATTAATTTTAGTATTTTTTAGTTTTAAGTTGAATATATCTAATAATAGATGGCGCCAGATGCAACAGAAAAATTTTAACTTTATTTGTAAAGGACTTTTCTGCAATATAGTGAAAAAAAAATGTATGAATTGACTTAAAAACTGTTAACATTCTATTAACATTTTAATATTTTTGATCAGCCAGATGCTGCATTAAAACCTAATATTTTCAAAACAACTTCCTCATGTAAATAAAATTTATTTTTCATTTTCAAATTGCATTTTATTTGAAGTTGTTAAGTAAATAATTTAAATACGAAACTTGTTTGTAAACACAAACTATTTAGTTTATTAGACATTTTAAACTCGCGAGTTCTCAGAGGAAATTAATTTACCCGATTAGAGTTCTTCAAATAGCCGACGTAAATCACTCAAAAGTTTTAACATGTTGGGAATTCTTCCCAAAATTCTTTGAAAGGTTTATTTATTAGTTTTTCTTAGGTGGCAACAGCGAGAGGTAAACCACTTAAAACTATTCCAAAACAAGTCAAAAGATTTT
Organism: Caerostris extrusa; assembly: GCA_021605095.1. Lineage (NCBI taxonomy): Eukaryota > Metazoa > Arthropoda > Arachnida > Araneae > Araneidae > Caerostris > Caerostris extrusa. The sequence continues at coordinate 6,647 of BPLR01019274.1, read as the reverse complement.
GTGTGCCTTCGACCAAAAGGGATGAATCTTTAATCTGGTTTGCAAACAGGTTCACGAATCCCACCACCTTCTACAGAAACCGAAACTTCTGATTGGTGGTTAGAAAAAAAGAAATCGCGTTCCCATAATCCCTCGGCAACCTTTGTTAAATTCGTTCTATTCTGGCGGTGCTTAAATCCCTCAGATAATCCTTTTTGATCAATTTTAATCTTGCAAGGAAATAAAACTTCATGAAATTTGCTGCCGGAATTCTTTATTCTTTCTAGGAGAATAAATTTCTATCTTTGAACAGAACTTCTTCGCAAAACAAGTTTGGCGTCATGCTGCCTTTCGAAAATCCGTGGTGGTTTTTATTTTCTCCCCTTGTTATCCAAATAAGCTAAATCCTTTAATGTCAAAACTTGGAGCCTTTTAAGAGAGGTATATGTTTTTAATTTTAGGTAGTGGCTTTTGGTTAAATTTTATATCCTTTGTTGGCAACAAAATATATCAATTTCTCAAAGAAATGTTTTAAATTATTGTTCTTGTTTTATTATAATACGTTTGACTTATAAATATGTTTTACAAGTAGTTTGTTGAAATAAATAAAATAAAATCGAATTAATTTCTGTCTACAGTAATTTGACATTTTTATTATTATTTATAAAAGTGACTTTAGAAAATTTACTTTAGAAACTTAACTTTTTTTTTTTTTTTTTGACTTTTAAGTCTTTTATTCGTAAATGAATTTTAAAAATGCATCGTCAAAGTTATTTATTGCAATATCATGTACAGCTATTTATTGCAATATACTTTATTACATCTTTTTTGTAATATGATTTATTACATCTGTTTATTGTGATATGCTTCAATTTTCCCTTTAAAAATCTTGCAAAATTAATTATGAATGCCGAAATTGTTTTTACCATCAATAGATTAAAATAATTTACGAAGGGTTCAAGTCTTCTTAAAAATTTTTTAATTAGATAACAATTAAAAAAACATTTTAAAGACAAAAAAAAATAACAAAAACGATTAAAAAACAGAATTTGACAAATATAAAAGCTGTATTTTTACGAGGCAGGCATTTCAGTCCTACTTCCAACACTCTACCGACATATTAGACCGGGACCTACGGCTTAAAATGTATTCCAAACCATTACAAACATCCATGGCACCAATGAGATTCGAACCCTAAACCGGTAGCGCCAAGCGATAGTCACACGGTCATCAAGCGTTTATTATGATTTTAATGTAGTTATTCAGCCAGATACTGTAATAAGGGCTAATCCTTTCAAATCACTAACTTATATAAATAAAATTTATTTTTCATTTTTAATTTTCATTTGGTTTGAAGTTGTTAAATAACCAATTTAAATACGAAATTTGTTTGTAAACATAGGATGTTTACTCAGTTATCGCGAGTTCTCAGAGGAAATTAATTTAAGCGATTAGAGTTTCCCAAATAGTCGACGTCAATCATTCAAAAGTTTTAACATTTTGGGAGTTCTTCCCAAAACTTGTTTGAAAGATTTATTTATCAGTTTTATCTTGGGCGTCAACAGCGGGAGGTAAACAACTTAAAACTATTCGAAAACAAGTCAAAGATTTTGTTTGTCTTCGACCAAAAGGGATGAATCTTTAATCTGGTTTACAAACAGGTCCACGGATCCAAGCACCTTCTACTAAAACCCAAAACTTCTGATGGGTGGTTAGGAAAAAAAAAAAAGAAATCGCGTTCCCATAATCCCTCGGCAATCTTTCTTATATTCGGTCTATTCTGGTGGTTCTTAAATCGCTCGGATAATCCTTTTGATAAACTTTGAAATCTTCCCAGGAAATAAAACTTCATGAAATTTGCTGCAGAATTCTTTATTCTTTTCTAAGAGAATAAATTTCTTGGTTTTGAATAGAACTTCTTGGAAAACAAGTTTGGCGTCATGCTGCCTTCGAAAATCCGTGGTGGTTTTATTTTTGTTCTCTTGTTATCCAAATAAGTTAAATCCTTTAATGTCAAAACTTGGAGACTTAAGAGGAATATGTGTTTAATTTTAGGTAGTGGCTTTTAATTAAATCTTATATCCTTGTTGAAATAAATAAAATATTGTTGAAATAAATAAAATATTGTTGAAATAAATAAAATATTGTTGAAATAATAATTATATTGTTGAAATAAATAAAATAAAATCGAATTAATTCTTTCTGCAATAACTTGACATTTTTATTATTATTTATAAAAGTGATTTTAGATTTATATTAGTAAATGAATTATAAATATGCATCGTCAAAGTTATTTATTGCAATATGTTTTTTTAAATCTATTTATTGAAATATATTTTATTATGTCACTTTATTGCAATGTGATTTATTACATCTATTATTGCAATGTGATTTATTGCAATATGCTTTATTTATTACATCTATTTATTTATTTATCTATTTATTGCTTTAAAAGCAATACATGTAATATATTTTACTTTAAAAATTTTGAAATTTAAATACTATTGCGTATTTTTTTTTTAATATGAATACAGTAATCTAATTTAAGAAGGATACTTCTTAAAATACTTTTAATTAGCTAACATTAAAAAGCGTTTTAAAGATAAAAAAAATAAAAAAAGGATTAAAAAATCAAAATTTGACATAAAAGCTGATTTTTTTTGAGACAGGGAAAAGTGGATTCCAAACCAATACAAACATCCATAGCACCAACGAGACTCGAACCCGAAACCGGTGGCACCGAGCGTTAGTCACACGGCCATTAAGAATTTATTATTATTTCAATGTAGTTGTTCAGCCAGGTACAGCAACAATGGCTAATACTTTCAAAACCACTACCTTTTATAAATAATATTTATTTTTATTTCTCAAATCTCATTTGTTTTTGATGTACTTAAATAACTATTTTAAATACGAAACTTGTGTGTAAACACAGAATGTTTACTCAGTTATCGCGAATTCTCAGAGGAAATTAATTTAAACGATTAAAGTTCCCCAAATAGTCAACGTAAATCATTCAAAAGTTTTTACATGTTGAAAGCACTTCCGAAACTTCTTTGAAAGGTTAATTTATTAGTTTGATGTTAGTGGGCAACAGCGGGAGGTAAACAACTTAAAGCTATTCGAAAACAAGTCAAAAGATTTTGTGTGCCTTCGACCAAAAGGGATGAATCTTTAATCTGGTTTACAAACAGGTCCACGGAACTTACCACCTTCTACTGAAACCAAAACTTCTGATGGGTGGTTAGGAAAAAAGAAATATCTTCCCATAATCCCTTGGCAACCTTTGTTAAATTCTGTCTATTCTGGCGGTGCTTAAATCTCTCGGATAATCCTTTTGGATCAATTTTAATCTTGCAAGGAAATAAAACTTCATGAAATTTGCTGCCGGAATTCTTTATTCTTTCTAGGAGAATAAATTTCTATCTTTGAACAGAACTTCTTGGAAAACAAGTTTGGCGTCATGCTGCCTTTCGAAAATCCGTGGTGGTTTTTATTTTTTTTCTTGTTATCCAAATATGTTAAATCCTGTAATGTCAAAACTTGGAGACTTAAGAGAGGAATATGTGTATAATTTTATTAGTAGTGGCTTTTGGTTAAATCTTCTATCCTTTTTTGGCAACAAAATATATTAATTTTCAAAGAAATGTTTTAAATTATTGTTCTTGTTTTATTATAATACGTTTGTTATATAAATATGTTTTACAAGTGGTTTGTTGAAATAAATAAAATAAAATCGAATTATTTCTGTCTACAGTAATTTGACATTTTTATTATTATTTATAAAAGTGACTTTAGAAAATTTACTTTAGAAACTTAACTTTTCTTTTTTTTTGACTTTTAAGTCTTTTATTCGTAAATGAATTTTTAAAAATGCATCGTCAAAGTTATTTATTGCAATATCATGTACAGCTATTTATTGCAATATCATGTACAGCTATTTATTGCAATATACTTTATTACATCTTTTTTTGTAATATGATTTATTACATCTGTTTATTGTGATATGTTTCAATTTTCCCTTTAAAAATCTTGCAAAATTAATTATGAATGCCGAAATTGTTTTTACCATCAATAGATTAAAATAATTTACGAAGGGTTCTAGCATTCTTAAAAATATTTTTAATTAGATAGCAATTAAAAAAACATTTTAAAGACAAAAAAAAAAATAACAAAAAACGATTAAAAACAGAATTTGTCAAATATAAAAGCTGTATTTTTACGAGGCAAGCATTTCAGTCCTACTTCCAACACTCTACCGACATATTAGACCGGGACCTACGGCTTAAAATGTATTCAAACCATTAAAAACATCCATGGCACCAATGAGATTCGAACCCTAAACCGGTAGCGCCAAGATAGTCACACGGTCATCAAGCGCTTATGATTTTAATGTAGTTGTTCAGCCAGATACTGTAATAAGGGCTAATCCTTTCAAATCACTAACTTAAATAAATAAAATTTATTTTCATTTTTAATTTTCGTTTGGTTTGAAGTTGTTAAATAACCAATTTAAATACGAAATTTGTTGGTAAACATAGGATGTTTACTCAGTTATCGCGAGTTCTCAGAGGAAATTAATTTAAGCGATTAGAGTTTCCCAAATAGTCGACGTCAATCATTCAAAAGTTTTTAACATTTTGGGAGTTCTTCCCAAAACTTGTTTGAAAAGATTTGTTATTAGTTTTATCTTGAGTGGCAACAGCGGGAGGTAAACAACTTAAAACTATTCGAAAACAAGTCAAAGATTTTGTTTGTCTTCGACCAAAAGGGATGAATCTTTAATCTGGTTTTACAAACAGGTCCACGGATCCAAATACCTTCTACTAAAACCGAAACTTCTGATGGGTGGTTAGGAAAAAGAAATCGCGTTCCCATAATCCCTCGGCAACTTTTCTTAAACTCGGTCTATTCTGGTGGTGCAGAAATCGCTCGTATAATCCGTTTTGATAAACTGAAATCTTCCAAGGAAATAAAACTTCATAAAATTTGCTGCCAGAATTTCTTTATTCTTTTCTAAGAGAATAAATTTTACGGCTTCTGAATAGAACTTCTTGAAAAACAAGTTTGGCGTCATGCTGCCTTCGAAAATCCGTGGTGGTTTTTATTTTGTTCTCTTGTTATCCAAATAAATTAAATCCTTTAATGTCAAAACCTGGAGACTTAAGAGAGGAATATGTGTTTAATTTTAGGTAGTGGCTTTTAGTTAAATCTTATATCCTTGTTGAAATAAATAAAATAAAAATCAATTAATTCTTTCTACAATAACCTGACATTTTTATTATTATTTATAAAAGTGCTTTTAGAATTATAGTCGTAAATGAATTATAAAAATGCATCGTCAAAGTTATTTATTGCAATATGTTTTTATACATCTATTTATTGAAATATATTTTATTACGTCTATTTATTTGCAATGTGATTTACTACATCTATTTATTGCATCTATTTATTGCAATATGCTTTATTACATCTATTTATTGAAATATGATTTTATTACATCCTATTTATTGCTTTAAAAAGCAATAAATAGATGTAATATATTTTACTTTAATAATTTTGAAATTTAAAATACGATTGCGTATTTTTTTTTTTTAATATGAATACACTGATCTAATTTTAGAAGGATACTTCTTAAAATATTTTTAATTAGCTAACATTAAAAAGCGTTTTAAAGATAAAAAAAAAAAAATAAAAAGGATTAAAAAAAATCAAAATTTGACATAAAAGCTGATTTTTTTGCGAGACAGGGAAAAGTGGATTCCAAAACCAATACAAACATCCATAACGAGACTCGATCGAAACCGGTGGCACCGAGCGTTAGTCACACGGCCATTAAGAATTTATTATTATTTCAATGTAGTTGTTCAGCCAGGTACAGTAACAAGGGCTAATACTTTCAAAACCACTACCTTTTATAAATAATATTTATTTTTATTTCTCAAATCTCATTTGTTTTGATGTACTTAAATAATTATTTTAAATAGAAACTTGTGTGTAAACACAGAATGTTTATTCAGTTATCGCGAATTCTCAGGAAATTAATTTAAACGATTAAAGTTCCCCAAATAGTCAACGTAAATCATTCAAAAGTTTTTACATGTTGAAAGCACTTCCGAAACTTCTTTGAAAAGGTTAATTTATTAGTTTTATGTTAGGTGGCAACAGCGGGAGGTAAACAACTTAAAGCTATTCGAAAACAAGTCAAAAGATTTTGTGTGCCTTCGACCAAAAGGGGAGGAATCTTTAATCTGGTTTACAAATAAACAGGTCCACGGAACTTACCTTCTACTGAAACCAAAACTTCTGATGGGTGGTTAGGAAAAAGAAATAGTCTTCCCATAATCCCTCGGTACGACTCTTTTTGTTAAATTCGGTCTATTCTGATTGCTAAATCCCTCGGATAATCCTTTTGGATAAATTGAAATCTTCCAAGGAAATAAAACCTCAAAGAAATTTGAAAGAATTCCTTATTCTTTTCGAAGAGAATAAATTTCTGGCTTTTGTATAGAACTTGGAAAACTGGTTTGGCGTCATGCTGGCTTCGAAAATTCGGGGGGTTTTCTTTTCTTTCTATTGTTATCCAAATCAGCGAAATCTTATCATGTCAAAATATGGAGACTTAAGAGAGGAATATGTGTTTAATTTTATGGTAGTCGCTTTTAGTT